>ML808238.1:53405-77008 GCA_009831015.1 Picea engelmannii | reverse complement strand
ATTGAGGTTGGAAGGGTGAGGGAACTATACCCTCATCTTCACATAGACTGAGATAGTCTTTTGGAGGTCCAAAAGCTTCCCAATGGGGAGGTGTGATCAGGGGATCAAATTTTGCTCAATTTTCAAAGTGCTCATAATGTGACAAAAATAGTGACATTGCGTCTGTCTCGTCTTCTTGATTCCGGCGGTATATTTACTTTCTCAAATGGAGTCCGTATGAAGGAGATATCGCGATCTGTCCGCCAAGCCAAACAGGCAAAATTTTGGATGTTGACTGTACCTGTCCGTACAGTCCGTACGGTGACGTGGCAGGACCGTACAGGCTATACGGTGATGATGTGGTAGATGGTTATTGGTTGGTTGCTGGTGTATTGGATGGTGACACGTGTCCAGTTGGTGGCGAGTTATATGAGGACACGTGGCCCAATCTCTGGGCCCCACGTGTCCCCTCATCATTTGTTTATATGATTGTATAAAATTGTATGGGGAGTCCACGGGGTTCGACCCCGGGACCTCCCCCAACGTTAAACACTTCATAACTCTCCGCTAGCCAAAGTTCCTCCGTTTGTGCCTTGTTAACTATACCGCAAAGTATATATTTATGTTTGAAAGATATGCCAACGGGAAAGGGGGGTCGGGCCGGGGCTTAGCCCCGACCCGTGGACGTATTACAACACATATGACCCACATATTTATTGGCCCGAATGTTTTGGCGCGCGCGTGCATTCATATATATATTATATTGTATTGCAATACATTGCAATTGCAATGTATTTGTTATATATGTTATGTGTATGCATGGGGTTTGAAACCACGACCCGCGTGTTGGCGCGGGAATACAACGGAAAATGCACGGTTTTAAACGGTTTAACCACCATTTCGCCCAGCACAAGGTCACATGGCCATATGCCCGAGTGCCGAGGCGGTTAGGGGCTGGAGGCGCCTTAACCGTCCTACGATTTGCACCGTTGGCGCGGTTGCGCCCGGTGCCAAGTTTTTACGCTTAAATGAGCGTGTGAGCTAGGTTTGCTAAGCAAGGGTGTGATTTGTAGAACCAGAGACAACAAAGTTGAAGAGGGAGACTTCAAGGAGGCTAACTTCTTCATTTTTCGACCGATTGAGGTGCCGAAAGAGCCCAGATAGGGGTTTTGGGACGCTGGGAAGCCATTGGAGCAGTCGGTTTGTCATTTTGAGCATTGTAAGGCATGTTTTTTAGCACTTTGAGCAATTTAATAATAATGATCCATTGGAAGCTGGACCAAGAGATGTAGCCCGGAGAGGGGTGAACTCCTTTATCAAGTTGTTGTGTTTATGTGCTGATGTTCATTATTTATTTTGTTGTCTATGTGTATTTTGCATCAGTAATTCTTAATTTATGTGTTGCAAATTGATCATGTTGCTTTAAACACATAACATTTCACTTGCAATAATTATTCAAGTTTTTCAAGTCTTCTTCATTTTTAGATCAAGCATGGATGAGGGGGAGGATGTTATGTATGTTCCCTGGTTGATTAGGCTCATAGTGGGTTAGCTGGTCAATAGTGACGATCTTTCCATTCAATAGGAAGAGAATGGTATGGAATACAAAAGAGGCTACAATTTGCACAACATACATGTAGTTGTGTCTAAAAAGGATATTATAATCCAATGGGGAGTTAATGACCTCTATGTAAATAATGATTTTTTTTACCCCTAGTTCCACGAGAACATTTTAGTAAAGGCCTTCTGATTGGGATGGGCAGCCATCATAGGCTATAAGGGTAATGGTTGAGGGTACTTCTCAAGTGAACGATGTTGTTTCTAGACAGTTTTAGACATGATATAGGTGGATGCACATTCATTGGTTATACATCGATGGAACATGGTGTTTCTAATTTTGATGGGAATCTAGAAAGAAACTAGTGAAGGAAGGCATGGATCTACGTTGTCCAAATCGAAAGTGATCAAACATGTGTATGTTGTGTATATTTCCCCCAATTGTGATAGCAAGGCCTTTCTTTGTGAAGGGAAATTCAAGACAACCTCTAATATTGACATGGAAGTTGGTGACTATGTTGTACCATCAATAAGGTTGTATTTGTGTGTGGACCTCACATGAGGGTTATGCACATTCCTATGCAGTGGTGTATGAGGGATCCAAGAGGTGGTTTTAGTATTAAGACGAGGAATCACCAAAGGTTTCCATGTTGGAAATTGGGGGGATTCCTATGTAGTTGGGGAAGGGTCGAGAGCTATTTCATATTGATGGTTGTGAGTTTGTAGGAGAATTTCCTCTTCAGTGGTGAGGAGGATATTGTGATATGTTTCATTACTAGGTTGTTATTGGCCTTATTGAGGAAATTGTCCAGTCTATTGTGGGAGAGGGGTAGTCTTTGGTTTTTTGTTAATGACACCTTAGTGAGGGATCAGGTCTTGCAAGACTGCAAGTGGTGGGGGAGGAATGTAATTGGAAGGTACCTACTATGGACCTTGAGGGGTAGGAGGTTGTGGTGGGTTCGTGGCTTCCTTAGTCCGTTTGTAATCAACCATTTGGGGGAAATGATTAGTGTAATGGTAGCATTCGCCACATAATGCACAAGGTAAATTGGTTTGAATATTTTTGTTTCTCCCTTGTCATGGCTGGCCATTATTATTTCCCCCCTAGGGGTTTTGGTTAGCCTGATTTTGGTTTCCCTCGACTGGGTGTTTGGTTGTTGGGGGTTTCCCCCTTGGCCTTGATTTTTATTCTTTCCCTTTCTCTATTTTTTGTTAGGTTGAGGAGGATTGTCTATTTTCAATTGTTCAAATTATTGAAATTGTTGAATAGGAGAGGGTTGGATAAAATTAACCCATGCTTGTTTTTTCTCGTTTGGTGGGGTGGTGGGATCAGGGGGACCCGAGAAGGGGTATTAGGGGTTACTTTGCGGGGGAGTTCCATACTGATTATATGAGGTGGAGGTGCCTCCTCCATGCATGGAGTTGTATGATGTGGTTGGCGATGGACCTGGGTGTGGTACTTGTGTCGGGTTGGTAGGGGGTGTAAGTACATGTGCTCCTATTGAGGGAGGAGGAGGATTCATGAATGTTGGTTGGGGGTGGGGGGGGTAGTATGGGATTCTCCCATATGTTGGTTGATATTTACGGGGCCCAAACGTGGGTATTAATTGAGCTTTTGCATGAATATGGGCCATGGACCCAATCAACCCCTCGACAACATGCGATGTTCCAGGTTTTTCTTGACCAAAAGGTAAAGGACGTGGATCATCTGGGAGAATAGAGTAGAGGTACCCTGATTGGGAATCAATGAGATCAAATTGTTGATCCTTTGTGATGGATTCATCTTCAGTTTGACGAAAATTTGTGGCCACATATTTGGTGATAACGGGGACTAGATATTTGAGGAACCAATTTAGTTGTTATTAAGGTGTAGTATTAGCCTTGCAAATACTTCTTTGTTGACACCATTCATGAATATGATCAATGATATGGACAGTGGTGGTTTGTTTTAATTTAGAAAGAATTTCCAAGATAGTGTCATCACATACAAGTAACTAAAATAACGATAGAAAGGATTTGGATAAGGATTAAAAGGTCATATGAGACCCTCATTTCTCTTCCACATACCATTTGGCATATGGAATGGTGAGAGTTCATTGAAATAACCTTAAACAAATGAAATATTTCACAATTTTGTTGGAAGAAACCCATAAATGAAAAGTCATAATGTGGTTAGCTAAGTCTTCTATGAGTTTTCCTTCAAACTTAGGGATGTCAGAAGGTAGCTTGGTGGGCATATTCAACCATGTGGGGTCATGCAAATTGTGATCTTTCATCATTTTGGTTAAATATGGGATATTGAGTGATGCCAAACATGGCATGGAAGGAGTGGTGCCTCCCATGGTGTGTGAAAGGGAAGAAGTGGTCCCCTATGGGGAAGGTTGGGAGCTTGTACCTTGTGAAGAAGGTCGGGCTCCACCTCCTTGTGGTGGAGTACTAGTAGTTGCATTGTTCTAGATATTGGTGCCAAGCAAGGTATATCCAATAAACATTTATCCTAGAACCGTGGCACTTATTAGTGTGTGTGTGAGTTTGTGCTGATGTGTCAGCCAAATTGGGGAAACCTCCCAAAATTGGGGGGAGGTTTCTCAAATGTCGAGACCGAAGGGGATGTTGTGGTTCCCCTATGATTCTGGACTATATGTGAATGCATGAAAGTGGTAGTGAGAAGAAAAATAAATGAAGAAGTGCTTTGTGAACTATCTCAAAAATGTATTTTAAAATTGTATGTAATCAAATGTTGGAAATCATACATAAAGCAAGTAACAATGTAATATGGTTGATGGTTTTATCCATGTGGGGGAATAAAATAAAATGCATGTCTCGTAATAAACCTATTTTCCTTCCTCTCAAAAAGAACGGGGCCTTCTAAAAGGACTCAACTATGGGGCATGAATCCATCGAAAGAGGAGCTATTGAAGGTATGAATAATCAGTTATAATGAGGGGTGAAGGGGGAATATCCTGAAAGGAATGGCGATCTTTCCCAACAATCATTCAAAATATGATTAAGGTGCGATTGCAACCCACAACCGCCACCTGGGTAGATAAAACATAGGTTTGGCCACTAAGTTACCTCGATCAAGCATGACATTCATATTTTTGGCCTCAGAATTGGGTCACATGCTAGATTCTTTCCAAGGGTTGGGTGACCCAAGGAGGCACACATAGAACAACTGGACCTCATCCTTCGACCCTTCACGAGTGTCTCCCTGCCTAGTTATGGTGTAGGAATTCTTGATTGGGAGGATTTCAGTACCCAATTTCACAAATTTCTAAGTTTTCAATGAGAAAAATGATAATGGGGAGTTATTTGGATACATGTCCCCAAACTCATAACTTAGACTACAATTTTATTTTGTGTTCCTCCTGTGGAGGTTAAAAATGTGTTCTTTACGGTTTCTTTTAGGATGTTAAAGTGGGATGTGAGGTTGGGGTCATGGTCCAACCTTGTTGTTTAAGAGTGGTGTGATCAAAATATTTACACTAAACAAATGAATCCCTTCTAATCCTCCTAGATCACTTATGGGCGCGGGGAAAAGAGCATACTACAGTTTCAAGTATCTAGTGAAAATATTTCAAATATGTGGTCATGTTGTGTGAAAGAAGTGATGGTGAATGAATATTTTCAATAATTTAATGTTTTTAATTTTAAAATGTGGACATTTCTTGGTCCTTTATAAATCATGTTTATCCCTAAGTTACTAAATTTCACAAACAAACCTTGCAAAAATTGAAAATCCCTTGGTAACTAGCATGGTGGACATGTGGGTCGTTACTTTTGATATTTTAATCTTCCTAGAATGTTATCTTAATATAAGAAGTCTTTGAAACTATCCCTAGATTATAGTGTGTGGGCATATATGGCCCCTTACAAATCCTGAAACTTCCTAGGTGGTTCACTCTAAAAATTTGAAAGTATCCTAATATTGTGCACATGTGGGCATGTATAGGCCCTTACAAAAATTTTAGATTATGTTTCAACAAACAAACTAAGAAGTATTGACCTCTCCTAAAATGGTTGATTTTTAATAGAGATGAGCGTTTCTTTAGCAATCTCTTTTTCTGATTTCCAAGGTCACACAAGGATGCAAGGAAAGAGCATACTCCAAGATTGTCCAAATAGTCTTCTAGTCCTAATTTAATGTGATGTTTTGTAAAAGGAAATCTTTCAATGTTTAAAATTCAAATGCCAAAATTTAATCCATCCACGTGGCAACTAAGGAAATAAGATATGATGGTTCTTTTTAATCTCCCTAGATGCCTATGTGTGACTAAGTATCTATGCAAGAATGAATCCCAAGCTTTCTTTTTATGTCTTTTACAAACTGCATAAAATAAATCTAAGCTACTTGGTGAAAAATGGGCTCAACAAGCCTTACAAGTAGTGAAAAATGGGCTCAATAAGCCTTACAATTAGTGAAAAATGGGCTCAACAAGCCTTACAATTAGTGAAAAATAAGGATTATGTGTGGCTATGTGTTGAGACATTCATGCACAGTGGGAACTATGCATAGTGTGCGCAGTCTATGAGTGTAGAAAACTCGCATAATTGTGCAGTGCACGTGTTTTTTGGACCCAAACATGTGCACACAATGAAAAATGGTGGGATAAGAATTTTAAATTGGTTCTCTCAATCAAATATCGAATTCCAATGTATGAGGATAGGGCAAGGATAGTTTTGGTTCCTGCAAACAAAAGAGATTGAGAATAAAAACTCTAATAGCCTACTTGAGGAGGAATTTGGATTCCAATACCCAATATGGTCTCCAATTTATTTGGGTATTTTTTTCACTAAAGTGAGCAAAAAGAGACCCCTTTGGTTTCCTTCATCGGCCAGCAAAAAACCACAAAACAATGATTAGTAGCTTAGTGAACCCACAAGCAAGAGAGACAGAAACATGACAAGAAAGGAATGACAAATAAAGAAAACTAAACTAAGTAACTATAAACAAAGGATGCATGAAACATGACAGAAAGAGTGGTTACCCAATAGAGAATGGTCTTTGAAATCGAGAACATCAATAGGAGAAATGTGGGATTTATGAATCCCGTATTACTCATAGGGAGGGCTCTTGAATCTTTCAAAGTAGATCTTTTACTCTCTTATTTTGAATTGACAATGGTGAATAACTCTATGGAAAATATTTCCAAGAGGTGGAATGTCTTCCCTATGAAATGCTTTCTCAAGCTATTCTCAAGAGAACAAATGGTTTCTCTAAGAGTAATTGAGCAGCATAACAATACAATGAACTTCTTCTCTTTTAGCATAGATTGGTCATCTATTTAAAGGACCATACCAAGGTATTTCATAACTTGTTCCAAGTGTGAATGGGAGACCTTTAGAGGTACATCCCATCCTTTCAATCATCCCAAGGCGATTTTTAGGTTGATCTTGGGGTCTTTTCTTGACTCACTTCATCCTGGAAGTGGTTGAAGCCTGAGCAAATTCATAAATGTGTTGTTTCCACATCTGCATGGGTTTCTTTAGGGAAAATCACGTGGGGAATGCACTATGCACATTTGAAGTTGTTTTGGACTACATGAATGTGCATGCGCTAGCTTTGTTGAAAGTACGCAGAAATTTATGGGTCTTTTATATAGTTTTGATCATGTTGATAAAATAGGTTTTGTAAATGATGGAAGTATGTTGTGTCTATGATGGTTGTTTATTCATCCATTGTTTTTATTTCTATGAGCAATTTTTTGGTGATACGACATAAGAAGATAGAAGCCAGAGTACATATTTTTCCTAAGTTTTATCCCATTTTTGGAGATCCTCGTTGAACACCTAGTAGACAACAAGCAAGGCCCTCACTGGTCACTAGTGGCTCAACAAGCGAGGCACTGAAAAACTTCTAGAATCATGGAGTTACGAGGTGATAGGCGAGGGATGAGTTGGATATTCATGGAAAATTCCTAGGAAATCACATCATTCGATTCTCTAGTGGTCTCTAGAAGCTCTCTGAAACCTCCTCCAAATATTTATATAACAAAGGTAAGCCTTGGGAAAGAGGAGGAATAATTGATATTAATGCTATGTTGTCCATTTTCATAGGTACTTGTTGCATCTACCACATCCAGAAGTCATTGAAGCCTAGCCTAACCAATGAGCTAATGTAGGAGAAAGGAGCAAGGAGGTCAAGGGAGAAGGCATCAACAACCAAGGTATGAGTTTGATGTACTACTCTTACATTTATTAATAGATAATTTTTTTTCCCACCTATAAATGTTTGTAATTGATGAACAAATGTTTAGATCTGATTCATATTGTTCTATATCGGATTAGAATCAAATCAGATCTTGTATTATAATCCCAAGTAGAGAGGTAGAAAGGTTTTTCTTATCTTTTGTATGAAGGAAGTGAGTTGTGGAGCTTGGAGTTGGAGTTTCAAGACTACAACATCCAAGAGATACGAAGAAAACCCTCAATAAAGGAATGAAAACTTCACCACTCCTTAGGATAATCATGAATCTATGTGATTGAATCTAGATCTAGGAAAACCAAATGATCTATTAATAAATGTAAGAGTACTACATAAAACTCATATATTGGATGTTGATGGTTACTCCTTTGACCTCCTTACTCCTTTCTCCTCCTTTAGCACCTTGGTCATACTAGGATTCACTGACTTCTAGTTGTGGTAGATAGAACAAGTACCTCTGCAATTGGACAACATAACATTACTCTCAATTCTTCCTCCTCTTGTCCAAGGCTTGGGAGAGATTCTAGAGACCAATAGATACTCTAATGATGTGAGTTCGTAGGCCTTTTCCATGAATATCCAACTCATCCCTCACCTATCACCTCATAACTCCCTAATTCTAGAATTTTTGCAGTTCCTCGCTTGTTGAGCCACTAGTGACTAGAGAGGGCCTCACGTGTTGTCTACTAGGTGTCCAATGAGGATCTACAAAAATGGGATAAACCTTAGGTAAAAGATGTATTTTGTATTTTATAATCTTATGGATTCATCTCTGGCCTATAGGGTGTAAATTAAGGCTATAACAATAGTCTGGTAGTAAATTTCCCCCATTACCAGCTTGTTTGGTACATGATCTGACAGTATGTGTGGGGCCCCAGTGGCTTCAAAGATCCTGATAAAAGTGATCTTTTCCTCCAAATACTAGTGTCCTATCCTTGAGATGACCTTCTTTGTTTCTTTTGAAAGTCTTGGGCAATCCTGCTTCAAAATAAGGGAGTATATTGTTAAATCCTAGGTCTGCACCTTTTCCTTCTATTCCTCCATCAACCCATCCATTTGTCAACCTAGTTTCTACTTAGTTTTTCATCATGGTGTGTTGAGTCATTTTTATTTGTTCTCATTTTGATATTTTTTTTCCATGTTAACTTACGCCTTTGATGCAAAAATAACACTGATTGCAAGAACGCCCCTATTCTTGCAAGCAACAGAAATCGTGCTCTTTTATGATTTTTAATGTTCATAAAAATTTAAAAGTTTAAATTAAGCTTTGTTGGCGCCTCGCATATGTTTTCATGTCTTTGTGCACTCAATATCACACATCTTACCACTATTTTAACCATCATTACATACTTCGTTCTAAGGATCATGCAGGTTTTCACCTTGAAATGTTATTATTGGAAGGTTCGTGTGAAATAATTATTGTAGGTGGTAAAGGAACCTGAAACTAAACATACATTCGGCCATCACTTCCAGCAGAAGCACCTAGAACACAATGGTTTTTCCTCGAGAGCGTTGGAAATTGAATAGAATAGAGCCAACAAGGCTCAAACTGTTTGAAGAAATCCCAGAAATCATATGCATATTTATCATAGGGGAATGGTTCAATTTTATAAAAAAGAGTTACGTAGATAAAGGTAGAATACGAAGGGAATTCAAATTTGGGAAGCATGTGTTCCTAAAAGTTAAACCAAAGAAAATTTCATTATGGTTGGGGAGAGATACTAAGATAGCATCCAAATATTATGGTCCTTTTTAAATCCTAGATATGATAGGGCTCATAAAGGCTCATAATGTATTTCATGTATCTTTGTTTAAAGAATTATGTGCATGATCCTAACCATCCCATTGATTGGGCTTTGATCTAGATGGAATCATAAGGAGACTTCCCAATACAACCAGTTTGCATCTTAGACAAGAATATTACATTTCTTGATAATAGAGTGATAGGGTAGATAAAGGTCCAATGGACCCATTACAACCCTATTGAAGCAACATGGGAGTTAGAGGGAATTATGTGGGAGGAGCACTTGCATATCTTTTGAATTTTTTGATAATTGTACATAGTTATGATAATGCACCAAGGATGGTGCAAATATAAGTGAGGGGATGTAATACCCCATTTTTGACCCCTAGATTATGAATGTGTATGTAATGATGAAATATATATAAGAAAAACATATGTGACTTTGTAAATATGTACATTTGAATATGATATAAGTACCACAAAGGCTACAAATGAAAAAGGAAAAAGAAAGGGAGCTATGAGTTCACAAGAGGGGAAAGAAATATGGTTTAAGGGAATAAGTGAAAAAAAATGTTATTTCATTGATATGCATCCCTTTATCCTAATATCCCTAACCATTTCCTTTGTTATGAAATTGTTCATAAATCATGATATCAATGTCCCAAAAGAGAGATACATGGACTTTCAATGAAGGAACACAATATCTCCTTTCCATGCAACTATAATATAAGAATTTGTGCATGCAAGTTCATTATTATTATCTTTCATTCTTCCTTGGGTTTTCTTCTATGAACTTAGACGACCATAGTATTGTTGTCATGAAATTGTCAAAAATTATTTCCATGAAACCATGATAAAAGTATGACTAATTTAATGGGTGTTTGTTGATATATAAGAAGAAATTAATTACAATTGAAACTTCCCTTGTTCCCAATAATAGAGATTCCTTGGCCAACTTGTGTTGGAGCACTGGAGGGAAGTGGGATAGCCTAAAGGAATATTTAATAGTGAAGGGGATGATCTCATTATTATTGTTGGGTAACTTGAGAAGGGAAGAGGGTATGGTTGAGTGGGATAGTTTTATTGTTGGTTATATTTACCTGTGAATTCTAGGAATTGGGATAAGTGAGAGAACTAGAGCCAAGCCATGGGAACTCACCATTATGGGTTCATATCCTAAGATTAGGAGTGGCCTTTGCTTAAAATAGATTAGGTTTGACACATATCCTATGGTTGGGTGGATTGTTCTTCATTTGTATCTAGTTGGTGGATACTTCATAAAAAGACAAGTATTTCTTTAATTGTTTATGAATATGCAATGATTATTATTTTTCATGTGATGGATTTATTATTTTATATTTTGTTCAACTTTGAATTTATGTAACTTATTATGTATATTTAAGATGAGTGGCATTGTATGTTGGATACATTATTAGGGTTGAAATTAAATTTTTATTCATATGTTATCAATAGGGAAATTGGATTAACAAATTGTGGTTTTTTAGTACCTCATAGCCTCAACAATGGTCTAGACAATACTGTGTATGTTACATATGAGGTAAGGTTTGTGGAACCATCACAGAAGTTGCAATGCTTAAAGGATCCAAGGATAAAATTATGACTGAGGGAACGATAAATAATCACTTGGACCTTGGTTATAAAGTGGAGGAGTCATTCGAGATGAAGAATGGAAGAGGGTATGCTCTTTGGTTATAGTTTCTCTAGAAGGAGGTAGGATAGACCCACTTAGGAGGTAAAACTCTTCAGATGGAGAGAGATAGCTCTTCCCCTATTTTGAGTGATGAGGGGATTCTCCCCTTTCTTCCTCAATAATGGAACAAGAATCACCCTAGTAAAGGGATTTGAGAAGCCACATGTGGGAGCCTCAAGAGCAGTTAAGGAATCAATGAAAAATTATGTTTGATTCCAAGATTCATGCCAAATGATGAGCCTAGAAAGGAGGCTCATGAGTGGATATCTATATTTTGACATGCTAATGGCACTAACCTCTACAACCTCAATTATGAAGGGGTAAAGGCTAGAAGGGAAAATTACTTTGGAAAGAAATCAGATGAGAGGTCACAAAGAGAATAGGATTTCCTTACTTTGGAGGAAAGAGACACAACATCACCTATGGTTTCAAAGGCCTGGAGGAAAGAGACATAAGAAGGGTTCATGAGAGCTTTCTAATGGAGACACCCAAATTTACTGAGAGAATAGATTCACAAGTTTCCCCTTGTATTATTAGGGTGGGGTTGGAAGACCACCCTACCATACACTACTAATAAGGAGAGAAAAGAGGGGGTGGGGTCACCACTCAATTTGAGGGAAAATTTGAGAGACCATAGGGTGAGGAAATAGAGGATTGTTGGCCCTTGGGTATGGAAGTAAACGAATATTAAGGCAGAAAAGATGGAATGTGAACTGTGTGGAAGACACAGTGATTGATACTGGGTCGAAGTGATTAGAAGAGAAGAAAAGATGGTGCGAAGTAAGAGAAATCAAGCTATTGGATGAGGAGATCAATGATGACAGATCATCAAGGAAGATGGATTGTGGACAACTCAGTAAGAAAAAAAATCCACCGTTGGATGCTTTGGAGCACTGCACGAGAAGGAAGGAAAGACAGGCTAGCGAAGCCCTGAAAACGCAGGTCAACTTGAACTAAGGTTTTAGACACCTAGGGTTTTGGTATGTAGGGTTTTGAAACTTAGGTTTTGGCCTAACACTGTCGGTGAGCTATTGTAATGTATAAATAAAGTTCTAAAGGACCTGGGATGTGTTGGTGCTAAGTAGGTTGAAAGTTCATTATTATTGTGAGATTGAGTGATTACTACTATGTGAGAGAGAAATGCTAGTGTGAGGGCCTTATGTATTGTAAGATCTTCAACTAGGTGCAAAGATCAACCCTACAGCTTGGTGCACAGGGAGGGAAAACAGAGAGAAAGAGAGGAGATCTGCTAGCTAAGAGAACAAATAAGAACTATATGCTTCCATCTTAATATATTATAAAGCACAGTTCTATGTAAGTAGCCCTAGGGAGACGGTTAACCATGTACATCTTTGTGTTGTGTCTGATTGATGTTGTGTTCTCTTGTTTATGGATATATTGTTATTGCATTATTGTTTTAGATCTGACAGTTAGTTGTGCGAATTAGATCTAAGTTGGCAATTGATATCTAGATGTTGTGTTGTTCTTATATTGGATCCATTGTGTATTCCCTTGGTTGTAGACATCTGTGTCCTGCAACCCCCCATAGCTACTTCGGGTGAGACTTCATCTGCCTCGCAGGTGTTGCCGAAAGGGCCAGTAGTTAGGGCTTGTTGGTGCACTCTTTTTTGTGGGTGGGAAATCCCTCCTATGGACTAGCACTAAGGGTTTTATCATGCATGCAGAAATGACCTAAAGATTCTTACTTGTTACCATCATCCCATGCCTAGACCCCCATTACTCATATGTAAATACAAGGCTCAAGAGATTAAGTTGGCTTACTTTATTCTTCTTGTTTGATGTCGATCCATTTTCGTGCTTGGTCGTTCTTTGACTACAACTCTCCTCCCAATGTTGACATGCATTCACTAAAGACAAACAAGGAACTCCACATGCATTTGATCTATGAACTAATGGGTTAGAGATTTAATCAATCATACAATCAATATTCCAATAATGACAATATCATATGGCGGGATGGGAAAAGAAACTATTTTATTAACTTCACAATGATACCTTACAATGATAAAGTTGGATACTGCTCCTCAATCCTAATCATGGGACCTTCTTCCACTGTCTTCCAACTGCTTTTCTCTATACTTCTCTTTGCACAAGGATGGATAAAGGTTGGTACAAAGGGAATGATCAATCAGGTATAGTTTCTTTACTATGATTCTCCTCCATTCAAATGGGACCCCTAACCCTTATTTTATAGGCTAGAAGAAGCTAGGTATTTGGTCGAGTGACCGGCCATGATTGGTTGAAAGGTTTAGTTAACTTACCCAAAGTTGTGTGTTCAGTCAGCAACTTTCCTTTTTCCATTCTTTTGTAGGTACATGCAGGCTGTCTTGGGTCAGCCAACATGTACACATGTGTAGTAATGGAGTAGGGCATGTTGGTCTTTATAAAAGGGGTTTTCAAGAAGAGTTGTTCATTAGTGTTTTGGAAAAGAAGGAATTTGAGATGGCTTGATGCCAGGTAAGCATGTCTGGTGAAAATTAGGGTTACAATAGATTCCCCCTAATGTGTGAGGCCAAAAGAGCATCTGATGGATGAAATACATTAACAATCTTCACTGATGTGCCGAACAAGTGAGCCAAGGGACCAGAAATCGAGAGGTGTCATCTGCAAAATAATAATTGTCTCACCAAGGCAGGCATACCCATGCTTGGGATAAAATAAAATCATGGCTACCAATCAAATACATTGTAGATCCATGTCATATAACTATATAAAGTGTAGCTGCGAGAAATACACAGTGGAGCTACATCTCGAAATCAAAAATATATATGTGTAGAGTATCCATCTTCTAGAAGATGATAAGGCCTGATGGCTGGAGATGAGATCTTCAGAGCTCGAGAAACAACTTCAAAATCTTAAAACTTGGGTAGGAGTGTAATATGAGTGTATGACTTCACTACCCAGAGGTCTTCGACGACTCGTTGGTCATGGACTAGAGAATCTTGATGATCAGACTGAAGGCTTCATTGACTTCAAACAAATACTTGATTGGGCATTCAGGATGGTCGGGCATAAGGGAAAGAGACAAACTACAGAGGGGTCGACTCAGGCTTGGTAAAAACTTCCCTTGGACAATAGCATGACAAATGATGAGACTCAGGCAGCATGGCATTAACATAAGTTTACGAGGCAGGAGGCAACGCAAATTCTCCATATGTTTGGAAGAATAACCAAATGGAGGAGGAAATAGCTCTATGTAGCGAGAACAGCTTCCTAAGGTTGTATTAAATCCCAGATTTTGATGAACAAATGGACAGATGTCCTTTATCCAAGGGCGACTCAATATGCTGCCAATAAAAAGAAAATACTTTTCCCTTCCTCTTTTTGGGGTATATTTGAATTTTTTGTCTTTTTCAATAATTTTGGAAAAAGAATAAAATAATGTTACATTACAAACGAGGGATGAGTGTTGCAAACATACAAGTTCGAGGTGAAAGAACAAGACTGATGTTTAAAGTAAGGACACTTAAGAAAAATCCTCCAGGGGCCAAAGGTGTCAAGACGCAGAGGCAAAGTGCTACAGGGATTGCGTATAAGGCATGCTTTAGATGGTTTAGTTGAGAGCAACATGGAGCCAGCATTAGGCCAAAGACGCGGGTATGCAAATGCGATTAATAAAACACACAATGGTAACATCCTTCGATGTAAGTTTAATGAGCCCAGAGAAGGTAAGCTCGACAATTTTTTATATTTAGAGAGTCTGAAAAACATAGAAGGAGACTCCACTGGGGTACCTTTTTCGAAGGTAGTCTAGTCGGTTTGAAAAAGGGGTAAACTAGCACTGACAAGACGTCTATTCAAAACCATTTTAACGAGTGTGATAAAGACAAGATCACTTGGCCATTTTTTTATTTTTAATGAGTCTGAAAAAATCTTAACTATGGACTCCGTCAGGAATGTTCTTCTGGACCACTTTAACGAGTGTGAAAGAATAAGGTCACTCGACGATCTTTTCAATTTTAGGGAGTTTGAAAAGAGATTAAATATGGACTCCATGGGGGTTCCTTTTTCATACATTTAGTCCCTCAGGCCCAAAAAAGGGTTAAAATGATACCTGAGAGTACTCTTCTAGAGAACTGAAGTTCCTTAGAGTATACCTTTGTTCGTACAGTTGATCGTCCAGACCGAAAAAGGGGTAAACTATCATCGGATAGACGTGACTTCAAATTTCAGTTTAACAAGCGTGAAAGGCCACAAGATCGCTCGACAATCTTTTCATATTTAGAGGGTCTAAAAAGGGCTTAAAAGAATACCCGTTATGTTTTTTGGGAGTCCCAAGTGTGAGGTCAAGAGTGAAAAGGAATCATGAAAATGAGGCTCAAACTCGTAATCAGGAAAAACTATGGAGGAATCCTGAGCCTATAGTCGTTAGTGACTACATGGACATCGTCATGCAACCAGGATCTACCTAGGGCATCCATGTTATGGTAGGCTCTACCACCAAATTATGACACTTCTAAAGAAGTAATGAGGGTTCTGTGTTGCAACTCGGTGGGATAGATCCTATGGAAAAGAGGAAAAGACAACGAGATGCAAAAAGTGGGGGTGGAATCCTAACTTAAATGCAATGAGTTGGAAAAAATGAGTTTTTACCAAAGGATCATCCAAACGCCCAAATATCAAAAAAAATTCTAAATACCCAAAGGAATACCTCCCTTGATCATCCAAAGAAAACTCCTGAACCATCTTAAATGATTTTCAGTTTAGAAAAAATGACAAAAGGGTCCGAAAATTGACAAAAAAGGGCCAAAAAACTCTATAAACAGAAGTTGGCAACTCATTATCACCATTGTTAATTCAGAAATTGACTAAAAGCCAAAACTACCCCTTTGTGAAAAGAATTGATTCTGGGAGCTTTGGTGGACGAAACAACCATCTGCTTGGACTAAGTATAAACTCTCTCGTCTTCCAATTTAAACCTGTATTTATGCTTTTAGTTTCAAGTTTTGGGGTGACATCGACCTTCAAAAGGTCGGCCCTAGGTCCATGCGGGATTTTCTATGATAGGCCACGTGTACACTCGGGAAGAGGAAAAATTGCACGCGTGTACACGCGACTATCATCATTACAACCCACGTGGACCCTTGATTTAATGGAAAAAAAATTTAAAAGCAAGGGTTAACCCTCTTGAACTTGGTTTTTTGCAGGATGTATGTTCACTGGAGGGAAAGAGAGCATGAGGATATTAGTGAGTTGGTCAGGGAAGACCCCAATGTTGTTGTTGCCTTAATGCAATGTGGGTTGCTCAAGTTCTTCCTATGTCCTTTTATGTGAGCACAACCTAGGCTATTGAATGCCTTGGTTGATTATTGGCATCCCGACGCAGAGGCCTTTATGTTAGAGGGGCAGTCACTGGTGTCGACTATAGAGGACATATATTTTTTTACTGGCCTCTCCAAGAGAGGGGAACCAGTCAATTTCCGCACATTTCCTTTGGGGCCTCATAACATATCTGAATTGATAGGAATTTATTGTGGGGATGGTACAGACTGATCAATCTCTCAGGTGCCAATAAGAAAGATCATTGATTTATCACTGCAGGCGATTGTGTTGCTTATTGGGCCGATGACTGGTTCAGCAGCTCTACATCAAGCGTCACGTGCACAGATGAACTGTGCAGTCCAGTGCTTAAATGCACAAATATTTGACTGGATCACTACACTGTTGGATTGTATGAAGAGGTAGATGACAGATTGTCGGTTGCGGACGTAGAGGAACTTCGGGTTCGAGACAATTCTATTCTCTTTCTTATTGGAAAGAGTTCCTAGTTTCATTCCTCAAGTGGTGGTACGTGGACATCAGGCCTCTCTTCCTGCGGTTTGCAGATGGGCAGTGTTACTGCCACGACAAGGTGGTGGAAGGACCAATGATTCCTTTGATGACGACTTATTTTCCTGGTTGTCGCAATATATCCCAGTCATAGAGGATTACCCTTATGCTCATGGGATCGATTTCTCAAGAGATCCTGAGATACAGGTACCTCCTAGCGAGGAGCGAGGAGAAATGGGTAAGTTTGCATTGTTTTTTTGTTTTTGTTTTTGTGAAACATATGTAATTTTTTATGTTTTTTTTTTTTGGTATATATATCATTTTTTTTATACCAGAGTATTTGACAGATATGTGTCTATTATGTACAAATGTGGGACCAGCGCGACCTGTGGATTACACGAGGAATGGGCATCGTCCTCAGCCAAGGGCTGCACCTGTCATCGTAGGGGGACCGGCAGTAGCAGGAGAGCTTCCAGCCAGTGAGGCTGAGAGGATTTTGAGATGAGTCGAGCAAAAATTTACCTCACTCACCCGCATAGTCCCTATGGAAGAGATTCAGGATCTGCCACCATCTATGCAGCCTCATGTAGTGGGGGCACCACAGACCTGGGTCCGACTATTTTGGAATTGAGCAAACGTTGTTGATCATTAAAACAATCCCCACAGGCCCTGACCTTAGTTAGTCTAGACTTTTCATGTGTCGAGAGCACTACTTGTATATATTTTTTGAGGGCATAAGCCCCATGACTCGTTACTAGTCATACTTTTGAGGTGCTTGCATCCACCTATGTACTCTGATGATTATGATATTATATATGGATTTTTATGTCTTTTTGTGTCTTATGGATCATATTTTCCTTTAAAAATGTATTTACATGTTGCAAGATACGAGATATAATAAATATGTAGAATAGAAATAAAATGCTAGAAATGGAAGAATAACAGTAATATATCCAGCATAATCTCCACAATAACACAGAAATGATATAAGAACAACAACAGAAATAACACTTTGATTCAGAAAGAAATGTTCACAGGCCTCTTTGAGGGGGAAACCTCCAATAGAGTAGCGCTCTGTTACAATAATCTCCAAGCTAGGGTTTCCATACCCTCGACCCTTATTTATACTAATTATGTGTATCAAGAGAAGCATCTAGAGGAAGATCCTTCTAGAAGAGGAAGCTTCTATTAGGTCTTCTTACATCCACCTTATTCTATTTTATTGAAAGGCCTTATTAATATTGACCTTTATTACATCCGAATATATTGATCTACCTATGTGCGGGTTAGGACCCTAACATGTATGCCCCCTTAAAAATAGCCTTGTCCTTAAGGCTTGAGATGAGGAAACTATTGCAGAATGGTAGTTGGTTCCCAAGTGGCATCTATTGGATTCGTATCTTTCCACTAGACTAGCACTTCCTTGATGGTTCTCTGATGCAGGCGACGCTCCCGCTGGTCCAAAAATTCTTCTGGCTATAGCCAAATGGATCCTTCTTCAGCTAACTCGGGAAGGTTGGTTTGAATTTGGCACCTAGTTCCAATCACCTTCTTTAAGCATGAAACATGGAAAACTGGATGTAGCTTCGACTAACTGGGTAGAGCTAACCGATATGTGACGTGTCCCACACACTTGAGAACGGTATAAGGACCATAAAATTTGGGCGCTAGCTTCTGAAAATGCTCGGCCTTGAGGGAAGTTTGCTTGTATGGTTGCAATCACAGAAACACCTAATCCCCTTTTGCAAATTGACATTCAGAGTGACCTTGATATGCTTGTTGCTTCATGCGATTTTGTGCCATGACCAAGTTCTCTTTAAGGGTACGAAGAATATCCTCTCGAACTGTAAATGTTTGTTCAACTGCCTGGACCTTCGAGGTACCTGGTAAGTATGAGAGAAATGAAGGTGGCTTCTGTCCATATACCACTTCAAAAGGAGTCATGTGAGTAGCTGTATGGTAGGAAGTGTTGTACTACCATTCGGCTAGGGGTAGCCATTGAGCCCACTTATGTTGTTTTTCAGAGGCAAAAAACCTCATATATGTTTCCAAAAACTTGTTGACAACTTCCATTTAACCATCAGTCTAGGGATGATAAGTTGTGCTGAGATGCAATTGGGTGCCCTGGAGCTTAAATAGTTCTTGCCAAAAATTTCTTGTGAAAGTTGGGTCACAATCAGAAACAATAGAGTGCGGCATGCCATGAAGCTTGAAGACATGTTCCATGAAAAGTTGAGCCACCGTGGATGCAGTAAATGGGTGTTGAAGAGCGCATAAATGAGAATACTTGGAAAGGCGATCCACAACCACCATTATGAATGATTTATTCCCTGATTTGGGTAAGCCGATAATAAATTCCATAGAGATATCCTTCCAAATAACCGTTGGAATCGGAAGCAGTTGTAGTGTGCCTGGAGATTTGACTGTTTCTCCCTTGTTGCATTGACACACCTCACATTCAGGGACAAAATTACGGATGTCCTATTTCATGCCATCCTAGAAAAAAGAACGTTTGACTCTGTCATATGTTTTGGTGAACCATGAGTGCCTCGTTGTGGGTGTAGCATGAAGCTTAGAAAGTACCGTGGATTTAAGCTTTGATTGTTTACCTAAATACAAACAGCCTTTGTATCTAAGCTCATCCAGGAGCCAAGAGTACCCTGGGGGAGTCGGAGCCTTGGTCTGCAATTGTTGGATTAGATGCAAACTTTTGGGATCTTGAAGCCATTCCTAGCGCACAGCTTGGTGCCAATCGGGTACAATGAAGGAAAGAGAAAAAAGGGATCCTTCTTCTTCATATTTTCGGGACAGTGCATCCGCCACTACATTGTCTTTTCCCTTCTTGTAAATGATCTCATAATCATAACCAAAGAGCTTAGTCACCCATTTTTGTTGCTCCTGGGAGGAAATTCATTGTTCTAGAAAGTACTTGAGGCTTTGATGGTCGGTCTCGATTTGGAAGAGTTTCCCCAAGAGATAAGGGCGCCACAGATCAACGGCATGCAGAATAGCCAACATTTCATTTTCATAAATGGGTTTGCCCAGATTCCTTTTAGACAGTTGCTTGCTGGTGAAGGCCAAAGGTCGACCCTCTTGCATATGGACAGTGTTGATTCCTTGACCTGAGGCATCACATTCCAACACAAAGGTATTTGTGAAATCAGGAAGGGCCAGAACCAGAGTGGTGCACATGGTCGTCTTCAAGGTTTGAAAATCTTGAGCAGCAGCTGGAATCCAAGTGAAATAGTTCTTTTTGAGGAGAGCAGTGAGAGGTGATGCAATATTTTTGTAGTTCTTAACAAACTTGCGATAATACCTTGTTAAGCCCAGAAATCCATGCAATCTTTTGAGAGTCTTTGGGTACGGCCAATCTTGCATAGATTCAATATTTTTCGGATCCACCTTGATGCCATCCTTTCCAACCAGATGACCCAAGTATTCCACTTCTGAGCCACCAAAAGCACATTTAGAATGTTTCAGGAAAATTTGGTGCTGGGAGAGGAGATGGAGAACTTGATCCACATGAGTAAGATGGTATGTCCAGGTTTTGCTATAGATGAGGATATCATCAAAGAAAACTAAGACAAAATGACGGAGAAAAGGATGGAAGACATGATTCATGAGGCTTTGGAAGGTGGAGGGGGCATTACACAAGCCAAAGGGAATGACCAAAAACTCATAGTGGCCCTCATGAGTGCAAAAGGTCATCTTGGGAATGTCTACCTCTTTCATATGTATCTGGTGATAGCCCGAGCAAAGATCAAGTTTAGTAAAGAATTTGGCACCACTCAATTCATCCAGGAGGTCATCAATGACAGGAATGGGAAATTTGTCTTTAATGGTTAGTTTGTTGAGGGCACGGAAGTCAGGACACATTCTCCAAGATCCTTCTTTCTTCAGGACCATGACTACAGGAGAAGAGTAAGGGCTCATACTAGGGTGGATAATGCCTGCATTAAGGAGTTCCTGGACCATTTTCTCAATTTCATTTTTTTGTGAGAAGGGGTGGTGATATGGATGGATACTAGGAGGAAGGCTTCTGGGTACAAGGGGAATGGAATGATCATGAACACTGTGGGAAGGAGGGAGGCCTTGGGGAGTGGAAAATACTATTTGATGTTTAGAAAGGAGATCTTGGAGGTCATGTGGCACCGGGGGTGTCTTTGTTGCTTGAATGGCATGGAATTGGGCAATGACACCAAAATGACCTTTTTTGAGAAGCTTTTCCATGCGATGGGAACTAATGACCTTAGGTGAACTAGCAGTGATGCCTTGGAATTTATATTGGTGGCATTGTTGGTCAAATTGCATGGTTAATGCCTTAAAATCCATGAGAATGGGACCCAAAGTTCTTAGCCAGTTTGCACCCAACACAATGTCACAACCACCCATGTCGATAGCAAACATATGGGATTTTAGGTGGTAGTCACCGATTTGGAGACGCACATTTTCACAGCGCCCTCCACATTTCATGGAACCACCATTGGCAATCATGATTTGGAAATTGTTGACAGCATGGATGTAGCAATGAGTTTCTTGGGAAATGTGGCGATGAATAAAATTATGGGTGCTTCCACTATCAACCAAAATGATGACCTTCCGATGCTTGATGTAACCGATTAATTTGAGGGTTTGGGGAGCGGAAAATCCACTGAGAGCATTGAGGGAAATGACAGGTTCTACTTCGGGAGGGTCTGAGGGAGGGGTTATGTCAGTGATTTCAGGTGACTCAGACACAAGGGGAGTTTCAACATCCTCTTCTGAAATATCTTCAAAGATGGCCATAAAATGATTTTGTTCCTTACACTTATGGCTCGGGAAATATTTTTCAGCACAATTATAACAAAGGCCTTTGAGTTGGCGTTCAGCCATTTCATCCCTGGTCAATTTTTGGATTTTTAATGGGGCGGAGGGAGTAGTGGGAGTGACGGGTTTAGGGCGAGGGATAAAGGAGGGTTTTCGATTTTGAGATGATACAATATGTTGTGCTTCTTTAGCTCTTTTAGTAGCCTCCACCCAAGTCGAGGGTCGAGCCATGAGGACATGGGCCCTAATCTCCTCCTTGAGGCCACTAATAAAACATTCTCGAAAGAAAGCATCAGTCATGCCCTCTGTCCGAAAAGCCAGGAGCTCAAAGGTAGCTATGAAGTATTCTACTATTCCAGATTGTTTCAACTTTGTCAAATGGCCCAAATGGTTGGTGTATGTGTCAAAGCGTTCATAAAGCTCAGTCACAAATTGGGTCCAAGCAATATACCCTTGACGGGAAGTTTTTCTCCATTGCCAACGTTCTTGATCTAGATGGAGAACACCATACCAAAGTTTGGCCAAGTCATTTGTAATTCCATATAAAGAGAAATAATGTTCCATTTGGGTTATCCAACCAGTGGGGTCTGAGCCATCAAATTTGGTCACATCCA
Source organism: Picea engelmannii (assembly GCA_009831015.1). Taxonomy (NCBI): domain Eukaryota; kingdom Viridiplantae; phylum Streptophyta; class Pinopsida; order Pinales; family Pinaceae; genus Picea; species Picea engelmannii. The sequence continues at coordinate 54,602 of ML808238.1, read as the reverse complement.
CCCGCGGAAGGCATATGTCATGTTGAAAGTGATGGGACTGAAAGGTATGGGAATGGGAGGAAGTTTTTCCTTCATTCTTTGGAGGTGCTTCATAGAAATGGTCATCTATATGGATCTTTAGTTTGGTGCAGAGTGATGCAAAGACAGATTCAAGCTGGGTGGTCAGTTCTTGTTTCACTTCCTCCATTGAGGACTACATGGTTGTATTTATGGTAGCATTGATGGACAAATCGATGGAGGAAATAGTAGCACTGAGTTGTTTCACTTCTTTTTGGGTTTCTAGGAAACCATATTCGTGGTGTTGAAGCGAGCTTCCAGGTCTTGGCTACGGGTATGGGCCATGACGATGGGTGAACTAAAAAGGGGCAGGCAGGGTCAAAAAAATTGCCAAAAAATGATATGGATGAATGTGATAAGGGCAGAGAGATGAATCCAATGGAATAGGTCTCAAATAATGGTGAAATATACTCCGATCTGAAGAATACTGCAGTGATGAAATCCCCAAATGCTTAACCAGAAAGAGATGTGTATTTAATTGGCAACCCGAACACAGTTGCGTGGCAATAGATATGGTATGTTTTTAATTTGTTTATGTTTCTGTTCCCCAAGGGTTAGGTATTCAAGGGTTCTACAGACAAGGTTTTTCCCTATGCTATAACTCTCTGATATATGTGTGGGGTCCAATAGTAGTACTCGACCCAATCTCTCGGGGAACTAACTAAGGAGGATAGACCGTACCCTTAGCCGTACTACCCAACTACCCAGGTACTAGAGAGTATCTTCCTGAGTGTTGTTCTCGGTGACACTATAGAAATCCGGCGGCCAATAGGTTTATCTAAAGAGGGCTTCAGGAAATCTAGGTCGATCCATACACAGGTGTTGTCTGATGTGCTACCACTCGAAGGGGTACCCACAGGGGTTACAAGGGTGGCCAACAGATGTGCGCTTAAGAACCACTTGTATTTCCTGCATGTATGAATCCCTCAACCGTGGGTTTATGCGTGTAACAACAGATCTCTATGGTTTAAAGATGTTGGAATATGTCTCTACCCTGGAAAAAAAATTCCCACAATTTCTGCCAAGGAAAGTGCTCTGATACCACTTGCAAGATACCAGATATAATAATTATGCAGAACAGAAATAAAATGCTAGAAATGGCAGAATAACAGTAATATATCCAGCATAATCTCCACAATA
>ML808238.1:31599-53355 GCA_009831015.1 Picea engelmannii | reverse complement strand
AAAATTCCCACAATTTCTGCCAAGGAAAGTGCTCTGATACCACTTGCAAGATACCAGATATAATAATTATGCAGAACAGAAATAAAATGCTAGAAATGGCAGAATAACAGTAATATATCCAGCATAATCTCCACAATAACACAGAAATGATATAAGAACAACAATAGAAATAACACTTTGATTCAGAAAGCAATGTTCACAGGCCTCTTCGAGGGGGCAACCTCCAATTGAGCAGCCCTCTGTTACAATAATCTCCAAGCTAGGGTTTTCATACCCTCGACCCTTATTTATACTAAATATGTCTATCAAGAGAAGCATCTAGAGGAAGATCCTTCTAGAAGCAGAAGCTTCTATTAGGTCTTCTTACATCCACCTTATTCTATTTTATTGAAAGGCCTTATTAATATTGACCTTTATTACATCCGAATATATTGATCTACCTATGTGCGGGTTAGGACCCTAACACATGTTTATGTGTATGTCTTTTTATATGTCTGCGAGATGCCAGTCTAAAATTTGATTAGCTAGAGTATCTGTAATTTGGTTTTATCTCCTAGGAACATGAAAATATGTAATATAATCAAAGCTTAGTTCTAAGAGACATGCCCTAAGGAATCGTCGGTGTAAAGTCGGATCATGAACATGATAGACTCTATTTAACTGAGACACAACCAGCTAAGCATCTAAATAGACCCGTAGATGAGAGATACCAAATGACAAAGCGTCACGAAGAAACTCAATAACTGCACTGTACTCGATGACATTGTTTGTGGTGTCACCTAAGCATATACCTCCGGAAGATAATAACTGCCCTCGAGGTGTAAAAATTACCTAAGCTGCGGAGGCAAGCCTCCAAGTGTGCTAACTAGCACCATCTACTTACCCAATGAACACCTCTGATTCAATTGACATCTGCCACAATGACAAAAGATAACATCAAAAATGACACATCCATAATACTAAAAGAAACTAGAAAGTAATAGTATAAAGACTATACATATGTTACAAAAAGTTACCCAAGGTGACCTACCTATGAGTAATACTTCTTGAGGTAGAGCCCATTTCTAGGCTCCGCCAAATCATTTCCCTCAAATTTGACCAGATGATAAGTGCCTTTTTTTAGAACCTCTTTTATGATGAAAGGTCTGGACCACATAGGTTTGAATTTTCCTACCCCCAGGGGGTCCTTATCTTGGTTATAGACCAGGACAAGGTCGCCTTCAGAAAAACTTTGAGGAAAAATGGACTGATCATACTGACACTTGAATTTATGTTTGTGAGACTCGTTGGCTAGGGCCACATCATGACGCTGCTCATTGAGCTTCTCAAGGTATAATAACCATTCTTCAAGTGGATATGTGTCTGGCAACAATTGTACTTCCAACTTTAGGGACGGGATCTGACATTCGATAAGAAAGACTGCTTCCAGCCCGTAAACGAGTTGAAAAGGTGAGAAATTGGTTGCAGTCTTAACAGATGTTCGATAAGCCCATAATGTCGAGTATAACATCAAATGCCAATTTGACTTGGATGAGTTGATCATTCACTGTAGGATGGTCTTAAGAGATTTATTTACAGCTTCCACCTAACCATTTTCTTGGGGATAGTAGGGTGATGAATGTTCTTGCAGCAATCCAAGCTTTGATATTAACTCGGTCATCATCTGGTTCTGAAAGTGACTGCCATGGTCAGTGACAATCTCTCTTGGGACATCAAACCTTGCTATTATCTGGTTGAATAAAAAGAGAGTTGCAGTCTCCCCATCATCTTTAAACGTTGGCATAGCTTCAACCCACTTCGTGAAGTAGTCTATGGCTACAGGGATATAATGGTGCCCCCTAGTTGAGGGAGGGTTGCATGTAGTGTAATCAATCCCCCACTTGGTGAAGGGACCAACTGTGATGATAGGAAACATGGGAGCGGGATGTGCCCTCATCTTCCAAGAAAAGATCTGATACAGGTGACACTTCTTGACCGATTCGATACAATATTTGATTAGTGTCGGCCATAAGTAACCTGCTCGTAAAATATTTTGGGTTGTTGCCAACCCAGAAAAATGACCGCCACATGCTCCAATATGGAAATCGTTAAGCACAATAATTGCTTCTTCGTGAGTGAGGCATCGGCGCAGGATGAAATCTACACCTCTCTGATACAACGTATCGTTGAGTATAAGATAATTCTTAGCCTGATGGCGTATACGGCGACACTCATCATGAGAAGCAGAGGTGGGGCACTTCAAAGTCTGGAGATAGACAAGTATATCTCTGTACCAAGGATCCGAAGATGCGATCAAAAACATATCTCCTCTGATAGGAGACTCTTCAAGCATAACCTCACCTGACTCAACCGGATGTTCTGAAATAAGTTCTGAGAAGACCAGTGACTTTTTGGATTTCACTAAAATGAAATCTAAGTCGAATTCCTGGAGTATGACTATCCATCTACTGATCTTTCCGCCTATTACCCGTCGTGTCAACACGTATTGAAACAGATTCACAACAGAAATGACAGTGGTCTTGCAAAACAAAACATAATGACGGAACTGTTGAACAGCATGGACTGCTGCCAACGTAATTTTTTCAATATGAGAATAATTGAGTTCTGATCCAACTAGGCCTCGGCTCAGGTAATAGATCACATATTCTGAGAAAAAATCATCTTCCTAAACTAAGACCATGTTGATGGTTGACTCTACTGCAACCAGGTATAATAAGAAATATTTGTTATAGTTAGGTGGCTGAAGCAGAGGGGCAGTTGTGAGGGCATGTTTCAATGCTTCGAAAGAGCGTTGAGTGGCATCATCCCAATAAAAAGGAACGTCTTTCTTCAGTAAGCTCATAAATCCCTTTGTGATCTCAGCATAGTTAGCGATGAAACACCTTAAAAAATTCGCCTTGCCTTGTAGACTCTGAAGTTGAAGGATTGTGCATGGGGGAGGCAACTAAATTATTGCCTCAACCTTGAGAGGATTGACCATGATCCCTGTTGTTGACACTATGAAACCTAACAAATGTCCTGATGTTACGCAAAAGTTGCACTTGTCTGTATTCAAGCGAATCCGGAAGTAGCGACATCACTCAAAGATAAGTCGGAGGTGTGTGGGATGATCCATTCTCTTGCGAGATCGAGATTCTAAATCATCTAAATAGCCCTCGACTATATGCTTGAGATCATGAAAAGAAAAAGACATGGCCCGCTGAAAGGTCGCTCCAACATTTTTGACACCAAACGACATCTTACGATACGCGAATGTACCCCATGGACAAATGAATGTCGTTTAGTGTTGGTCTTCGGGTTTGATTTTTATTTGATTATATCCCGAAAAATCGTCCATGAAAGAGAAGGCCTTGCAACCTTCACATTCATCAATTATATGGTCGATGAATGTTGTGGGAAAATTATCTTTTGGACAGGCCTTGTTCAGATCATGGAAGTCCATACATACATGAATTGTGCCCTATTTCTTATTAACCGGCACAGGATTTGACACCCATTGGGTCAAATGGATAGGATAGATAAAACCGGCTTTTAGCAGTTTCTCAACTTCAACCTTAATGGTTGTTGCTTTCCTAGGATTAACTGGATGAAGCTTCTATCGAACAGGCTTATCATATGGATAAGTTTTGATTTCATGTTCGACTATTTTTTGATCGATGCCTGGCATTTCCTCATAAGACCAGGAAAAAACATCACGGAATTATTTAAACAGATCTGTGTAGATTTGAATCTCTTCGGGGGAACAATCAGCTCCAACAAAAGCATTTTCCACGATGCCATGGGTTCTGGAGATATTAATCAGTATGGTTTCAGTGATAGTTGCCATATTACCCTTGACATAAACCTCATGTGTAGCTAAGGGATTAATAGGACGAGACCTATCTCCAGTCATAGTAAAGGTGAATTCTTCGACTTCGATTCTAGCTAACTCTGGGAGGAAGTATGATCTGTGATGGAGATCATCCTAGGGTTTGTCTGGATTAGTCATTGCTTCAATTATTGCTTCGTCGGAAGGCAAGACTAATTCTAACGAATCGGTGTCAACAAGAGAACCTTGAGTTCAAATAGGCTCTAGAATCGGATCTAACTCTTCTGCAAGAGTTGGATCTGTGTCGGCCGAATCTTGCTGGACTAAAGAGTACGCTACTTCAGCTGTAGACAAGGGCATGTACATGCCAGGGTGCCTTGTCTCCTCCATCGTGGTTGATGGGGAAGGAAGTATCCATGGATCGTTGAATTAATTCATGCGAAACGACGAAACTTGGAAAATCTCAACCTTATGGTGGTCGGATATGAACTTGAGATCACCTTGAGGGGGCGGGTAATTGAAGGTACCCATCAAAGATGGGAACAAACCAACCCCTACGTTGACTACACCTAGGTGGGGATTATCAATCATTGGGATCGTGGATACCCCTAATGAAGGGTCAGGTATGGAGAAATACAATTGATCAATGGTCACAATCCGGTCCTCGTGTGGAAACAACGAGACTTGGAAAACTGTAGCAACAACTGCTTGCATGGCATAAGTCCAAATCCTTCCTAACAAGAGATTGTAGTCGAGGGATGCGTCGACTAATTCTACCTCAATGCACACGGTCTTCCCTCCTAACTGCACGGGGAAAGAGGGAATGATACCATGTGGCTAGAATGAATGACCGTCAAAAGAAGTGAGAAGAGTAGGTGACAGAGACAAAATAGGTTGGCCAATGGCCTTCCAACATGGCAATGACATAATGCATTTCGAGGCGCCCTCATCAACCACCGTATGGAAAATGTTACGAGTAAAATTTTTCATGGGGTGAGCCACTACTATCTGAAATGTTATGTTGTAAGGCAGACGAGGTTTTAAGTCGGTTGTATCTAGCATGATTGTACCTGGATTACAATTCTCAGTAGATCCTAAAGAGGCTAACAAAGATTTCCTCTGGGAAGAAAATCTTTGGAGGACCTCCAAAAAAGGACATTGCACAAGGGGTTTGAGACAAATCCTCCACCACAGAATAGTTCTAGGCGGCCCTTGTGTTTGGGTTGTGAGAACATTTCTTCAACGCACCTTTTGGGATGTGTGTCATTGTTTTTGCCAAAGGCTTCTCGATCTGGAGAGGAAGAGATGGAAGTTTGGCTTTTTTTCCCTTCTCTGAAGTTCTTGGATTATTGTATTCATGCGCTCTAGTCAATATAAAATCATCACCCTTCATCATATACCCATTCGCAGACGCGAGATTGTTCGAAGACGGAGAGGGTCCTTGATTGCCCCCTTCCATGCTTGTAGAGGCTTGGGTTAGGTTTTTCCCATGTCGAAATGGATTGGTTAACACGGTAGGTTGTTGCTGTGTCACAAACTTTTGGGCCTCTGCAAGCCGAGGACATTGGTGGGTCAGGTGGTCTTCTGCGCACAGGTTGCATGGATACCTCGTCTTTTGTTTCTCAGTGTTGCCCCCACTAGCATTATTAGTGGGTTTCTTATCCCCCTTACCCTTCTTACATTGTTTTTTCTTTCCTTCAGGATGTTGGGTGGCCTTTGGATTTTTCGATTGCAATGTGTGTACATCCAACGTTTGGGTAGGGGGAGCAGCCAAAATAGTAGTTTGGTTGGTCGTTGTGTGCTGTATAGACAATTGTTGCAATTGCTTCGTTAGTTGCTCAATGGGATTTGTTTGTGCGGAACCAACAATACCATCAGCATGTGGTCCAACTCTCTATCTAGTTTTATCAAGTATTGAGTGTGGCGCATCTGGCAAGATCTCATATAATAAACTAGACTGGGAGTAGATTAGCTCAAGATGTTGAGCTCTCATGATGGAATATTCTTCATAAAATACTCCCAAAGTCGCGATGTCTTTGGATAATTGTGGGACCAAAGACTTAAGGAACCACTCGAGCAGGAATGTTGGTGGGACTGACACCTTAATTAAACTCTTCCGACGTCTCCATTCTCGGATGTGATCAAAGATATGGTATGCTTTTGTCTGGGAGAAATTGGCCAGTAGTTCTGTGCCAGCGTCATATCTCACAGGTAGTTGGAAATGGTTTAGGAAAGCCATTGCCAATTTGTCGAAGGAAGAGTATCTTGAGCGGTCAAGCTCAATGTACCATTTCGCGGCACTCCCAATGAGAGTACGTTGAAACAATCACAACTGTATGAAATCATTTTTCAACGAATTAGACGAGCACCAAAGATGGAAGGTGGTCACATGATCTCTTGGATCTTCGTTAGGATTAGCTTCGAATTTTGGTATGTCTAAAGAAAACTTCATCGGCATAGGGGGCCAACATGGATCGTGATAGATAAGGTCATTCAACAACCTTGTCAAGTCTAGAAAATGCAAGGTTGCCAAGAAATGTAGTTTGGGTTGTTGGTGATAACCATGGAAAAATGGACCTGGAGTTTGACTGGCACCAGGTTGTCAGGAAAAGTTCAGCTACTGGCCTGGGTTCTGGTAAAAACCTTGGCCATGATTAGCATACAGATTCTGCATGTGAGGAGACATAATCGGCTGATTCCCAAAATAGGACGTAGATGATTGGGCATGCATTACATTCGGAGGACTTTGGGAAGGGTTGCTCCATGCCAATCCCATGGGGGTAGGCATAGTACCTTGTCTGGGGTTCCATTGGTTTTGAAAAGAATTTCCCCAGATCGGCATTCCTGACGAGGAAACTGATCCCTGCCAAGAATTCCAAGGCCCTGACGTGGAAGAAGTTCCTAGGTTTTCCCCCTGTGTAGGAATAGTACCCTGCATAGGAATAGGTTGTCCATAACTGGGATTTCCCCCAGTTGGGAAAGAAGTTGACGAGAAAGCGTTCTTACCAAATGCCCCAAACAAAGAAAACGGTATCGAACCTACTGGCATATTATAAGAAGGTGGTCCTTGACTCCCTGCTCCAAATAAACTATGGTGTGAGGGTGGCCCGACGGATGGCTGGTGGGTGCCACCGAGCAAAGGGAATGAAGGAGGTATATGACCTCCCCCATAAGGAAAATCATTAAAAGGAGCAAAAGTGCCCCCCATGTGTCCTTGCAAAGGAGCGTTAGATCTCCCTGCCCCCAGACCTAAAATTTGTGAAGTGGAGTAGGAAAGTACAAGACTTGTACCTGAGCTAGGCATCCCGTATGAGAACTGAGGGTCTGTCGCACTCGGTGTGAAAGGCGTCGTGGTCATCGCCATAGATGGGATTGGACCATTGTTCGAGGTAGAGGCGCTCGATACCATGGAGACTCAGACTGGTGATGGTGGGTTAGGAGGTGAAAAACCCCCTTTGGTGACAACCGTAGTGGGAATTGAAGAATTCCCAGAAGAAGTGACAGCATTTGTTTCCATTGCTGCGTGTGACACTGTCTATCACTTGCAAGGGTGAATCAGTACGATGATGGGTGATGACAGATTAGTGGTTGGAGTTTCGAATGGACCAAGAACTTTCGCTCCAAAGTCTAAAATGGTTGTTTCCTCCGAATGTTGGCCAAGTACAATTTCTTATGACTCGGTCGCTTAAAAATACCCTTGTTGGTCTAGCTTTTTCCTTAGTGGTGGCGGAGGTGGCTCCAGTGTAACCGGTGATAGGCCCAGAAGCCTTCGTGACCAGTGGAGCTCGTGATCCTCCACTGTGTGAGAAGATCAAAGACACACTAGGGCTTTCTATTCGTTCAAAAAACAACACACACTAGAAAGGTCCCTCCAAGATAAAACAAGCAAACACTAAACTAGTCGGGAGAACAGTTACAACAACCAACACTAGAGAAACTTACTGGTGCAAGTGAAACTTGAACACTGAATCACCATCCAGGTATACTCTGCAAAGCGTGGTCTGATGTGTGTCCTAGGTACCATGGTATACCCCCGCAGTCACCTGTATATGTCTCTAAAAAGATAGGAAACTAGGTTGCCAGTGCGCGAACAGTCACCAGACGAGTACAATCAAAATTTGGGTAGACCACAATGAGCAGGGTATTGAGCCCTAAACCTGTCAAGGGTATCGAAGGTAATTCGTCTGGAAGACAATTGAGGACCTTGAACAGATTCGAGACCCACGAAGCTCCGTCGCAAATGCAATCGACAGAATCCCAAGACAAGCCCTCTATATGTGTTCTCCACTACGATTGGTCCAGCTTTGGAGGGGTTAACTCCACTACCTTTCCACATGCGACCTCATGTTTAGCCCCTATGTTAGAGGGGGGTCATGGATAAATTTCACAATACTAGACTTTGACACTCCCTAACTCAGACTCCAATGTTTAATGTAATGGCCTTGAAGAGTTTCCTCTCCAACCTAATTCAAGGCCCTAACCCTAAACTAGTTGGTTGACCCTACAAACATAAAAAGTCTAATGAATTTTAGATTTAACGTTAATTAGTATGGCTTGTCTTAAGTCAAAGGTTATGAAATTGAAACTAGTGATGTTTGAAAGATGAAAGAAAAATAAACAGAAAGCTGGAAACAAAATAACTTCACTTGACTCAAATCTTAAACAACTTTTCAAACTTAAAAAATTTCTAAGATCTTTAGACAGCAAACTCAAAGAAGGATTTCACTTGACTACGAGCTACTTATGATCTAAGTAAACCGTCAAGAACTTATGAAAATAAAGACTTTTCCCTGGTTACTAATGCAAAACAACACTATTTAACCAAACAAAAAAAAGATTTTTTTGTTTTTATTTGAATGCTCACAAAGCAAAAAGGAAAAATATCAACAAGTAAAAACTAAGAAAACTTATGGCCTAAGCGCAGATCGCAAAGAGTCACTTTAAAAATCACACACAAGCAAATTAAAATTGGACTCTCACACTTGTCTAAAAACCCTATAAAATAAAATTTTGAGGAAAACTTCTTAATGAAAAAGAAAACTATTGTTGTGATCAAACCTAAGTTACTGACCGCTATGACAGAGACCCAAAAACCTGAGAGGTATAACTCTTGTCAAAGGAAAGTATGACTACCTCATGTTCAAAAAAAAATTCTCCATAAGCACACTGTTGACAGTTCAACAACAAGCATGTGCATGCAAGTTGTGTAAAGTCAGAGCGTGTGTACACGTGTGCTAGCCTTATACAGGCCGCGTGTATCTCTGAAACTCTGAGACAAATGAAAGTCCATGCAATCCAGCCCAAGTAGAGACTACTAGTACTAAGAACCAGGATCTGTTGAAGACTCAGACACTTACTTTAACAAAAAAAAGAAAACAATTCAAGGAAAACTTCATAGAACAAACCAATCTGAGGTGAAACCTAAGCTATAGACTACAAACAACAAAGACTATAAAGAGTTCTAGAAAACCCCTGAGAAGGAGTGTTTCTGATAGGGGAGAGGATGACTGCCTCTCTATAAGAAATTTTATGGAATCCTACATGCGACTGACACTTCCTCAGCTAGCATGTACACGCGGACTGTGAGAAGGTAGGGCATGGGTACACACGTGCAGACCTTATATAGGCCGCGTGTACCTCTGTGGGTCTCAAAAAAGAAAAAAAATGTAGTCAAGCAAAGAAATAGAGTTAACTGGTATGGAAGACCAAAATCTTTGTTAGCTCGGAATTTTGCAGAAACTTTAAAAACAAGGAATGAAACCAGTTTTTAAAAATACCCAAAAACCCTAGAGATCCCCAGTATGGTCGCCAATTTTGTTGTGGGTGGGAAATCCCTCCTACGGACTAGCACTAAGGGTTTTATCATGCATGCAAAAATGACCTAAATATTCTTACTTTTTACCATCATCCCATGCCTAGACCCCCATTACTCATATGTAAATACAAGGCTTAAGAGATTAAGTTGATGTACCTTATTCTTCATGTTTGATGTTGATTCCTTTTCGCGCTTGGTCGTTCTTTGACTGCAACTCTCCTCCTAATGCTAACCTGCATTCACTAAAGACAAACAAAGAAATCCATATGCATTTGATCTATGAACTAACGAGTTAGAGATTTAATCAATCATACAATCAATATTCCAATAATGACAATCTCATATGGAGGGAGGGGAAAAGAAACTCTTTTATTAACTTCACAATGATACCTTACAATGATAAAGTCGGCTACTACTCCTCGATCCTAGTCCTGGGCTCTTCTTCCACTGTCTTCCAACTACTTTTCTCTATACTTCTCTTTGCACAAGGATGTTTAAAGGTTGGGACAAAGGGAATGCTTAATTGGGTATAGTTTCTTTACTATGATTCTCCTCCTTTCAAATGGGACCCCTAACCCTTCTTTTATAGGCTAGAAGAAGCTAGGTATTTGGTCGAGTGACTGGCCATGCATGGCTGAAAGGTTTAGTTAACTTACCCAAAGTTATGTGTTATGTCAGCAACTTTCCTTTTTCCGTGCTTTTGTAGGTACACGCGGGTTGTCTTGGGTCAGCCAGAGTACACGCGTACAGTAATGGAGTAGGGCACATGGGTCTTTATAAAAGGGGTTTTTAAGAAGAGTTGTTCAGCAATGTTTTGGGAAAGAAGGAATCTAAGATGGACTGATGCTAGGTAAGCATGTCTGGTGCAAATTAGAGTTATAACACTCTTGGAGATGAACCTTGGGTCTGCCCCTGTGCCAACAAATGGTTATGTTGTCGAGACAAGAATCTTCTTGAGGGAACGTCAAGGTGGTTTCCATTGAAGACAGAGATTCAAAAGTGGATAGAGGATCAAGAAAATAAATTCACTGAATCCCAGAACAAGAACCCTAATATTAGTACAGAGGATTGGTTGGGAAGATATATCTTTACTAATATACACAATATTTTCTTTGGAGGAATTCATCAGGAGGTATACGAGTGGCTAGCTAGGTTAGTAGACATGCAATTTGAGATCAGATATAGACCACTTATGGTTTGGACGTCGGCGCTGATCAAGAAGGTCAAGAGAGTTGATAACGTCATGTCAAGAGTAGTAGATCACTGGTTCAATAGTACCATTAGAGGGTATATCACCAATTATGTTGTTGACAGAGTAGAGTCATATAGCCAAGATGAAAGGTATTTCTTTAAGGGACCCAAAGGAACATTTCTACACTTTTTGAAGTTGAAGATCAAGATGTTATTGCATGAGAAGAACATCTTGAAGATACAATAGTTGGTTGGATTGGAAAAGGCTAATGTTCCAGAACTCAGACAGTGACAGCGACACAGAGGCTAGACATACGTGCAGTGGGAGAGCGTTTAGAGAAGTCCCTCTTGTGAACCTGTTTAAGTAGAACTATGGGGATGAGAATTTCTACAGTAGAGAAGAGGCAGATTTGACAGATGAAGAGAATTCAGAATTCGTTAGGGAAGAGCAAGGGAAAGCTAAAGGACCTCGTTGGGAAGATCCAAAAAATTCAGGAACCGCGCCGACTACTAAGTAAGTATTATTATTCCTCCTATTGTCTCGGTATCATTAAGCAATCAAAGTAATAAGAGTCACCAGAGCACTCTAAGAACTGTCACTAGCAGTCCACCACATACTCAGATAGGAAACCTAGGAATACTTATGGCAGATGAGATGAGGTTACCCACCTTTAGAGGAGATGGATCTGAAGATCCTGTTCAGCACTGGTTTCTATGTGAAGATGTATGGAGTATTAAGAATATCACTAACAAAGATGTTAAATGAGCTTAGCTCAGTACTACCCTAAGAGATCGCGCACTGAGCTAGCACCTGAAATTTTTCCAACGAACTGCACCTAAACTGCTAAATGTCATTAAGACTGCGCTATTTTTTTAATTCAAGAAACCTAAGTCAGAGTCACAGTGAATTACAGAGCTAAAATAAACCAAGCAAAGAATAGTTGAACCTGTGTGGGAGTTTGGTCATAGATTTAAGACCCTGACAGGCCATTTGAGTTTTCAGAGCCCAGATGAGAAGAACAAGGAATGGTTCATTGTTGCCCTCTTACCACACATCAGAGTTCTTCTGATGCAACAGAATATTTCTTTGCAGGTTGAGGCACTGGATATCGCTAGAACTTAGAATCAGTCCCTATGGGAGAATCCGACTCAGGTATGAGTCAAATCTTGAGCCAGCTAACTAGCTTATCTCTGTAAGTCTAAGATATGAAGAAAGACAATGGAACAGATAAAAGAGAAGACATCTTGTGTATCAGATGAAAATCAGAAGGCCATGACAAGGAACATTGTCCCTTATTTCATTAATACTTGGCCTCTAGAGCTCTGATCCCTTTGAAGAAAGGTACCCTACCCTAGTGCGAGGTATGTAGAAATCGACATCGCCTTGGTGAATGTTACTATCTGAAAAAATATGTCCAGACACCGAAAAATCTGTATTGCACGTTCTATAAGTTGGTAGGACATAATGACAGGGATTGTAGGTCTTACGACCTCATGCATGAAAGGTCGAGGGATGTATACAAAATTCAAGGTGAAGTATGTCAAGAAGGAAACATTGCGCAGTATAATTCCCCAGGAAGAGGAAAATTCAACCCTCACAGTGGATTCATATGAAGAGGAAGAGGAGGAGGTATGGGTCGAGGTCGAGGATAGATCATCTGTTACAACTGTGTGCATCCAGGACACTTAGAAGGGGACTTTCAAAACCCTTGTACCACTTGCAGCTACTGCAACTCATTCGAACATGTTATCGAAGATTGTCCTAGCCAAACTTCAGGAGATACGAGGACCTCATCAAAACTCACAAGTGCAACTGATATATGTTGAACCTCGCGGAGAGTACCCTAGAGTCATTGTTATCACTAGAGGAGGCATTGTTACAGGAGAAGACAGAGCGACCTAAGGAAATACTACAAAAGAATCATGATTCAGGAAAGCTGCAGAGAAGACACAAGTTTTTGATGCAAAGAAAGAAAAACAAATATTTGAGGAGGCAAGAAAAGAATTCAGGAGAGACCAAGGTTCTTCATCGAAGACACGACTAGAAGTAATAGAATGTGGAATGACTCTGGCATTCGACCAGTCTTCTCTTCCATGAGAAGGAAAAGAGGTAAGCAAGCTCATGGAATTCTTATATACTTGTATTAAGTTGATTTAGGATGAAAGCATTGTACAAGAGCTACAAAATTTAATCAGACAGTACAAGTTAGGAAAGACAGATCCCTTGTTGAATAGGGCAGTACACCAAGTCTCTAAAAAGAGAAGGACAAATAAGGAACTACAAGTGAGTGCTCAAATTGGAGAGTATGATATAGACTATTTAGTCCTCGACTTAGGGTCGGAGATCAATGTCATGACGAAGTAGACTTGGGCACTGATGGGAAAACCTAAGTTGATCTACTCCCCTATCAGGCTTAGGATGGCTAATCAGCAAGCTGTAAACCCCTTTGGAATATTGGAACATGTCCCAGTGGACATCGACGAAGTAAGGATGTTTGCAGACTTCGAGGTGATTGAGATAGTTGATGATAGTTGTCCTTATCCTGGGTTGTTAGGAATTGATTGGGCTTTTAATAATTCCATTGTGGTTGATTTAAATAAAAGAAGAATGATGTTTTAAGGAGATGGCCTTAGGGTCATTGCACCTTTAGATTCTGACGAAGGTCAGAGGTACACAAAACCCATCAGGGAAGAATACGACGCATATGAACTAGAAAACATATACAAATTAACAGCCAGATAGTAGGATTACATTAATCCTATAGCGGATGGGAACCTAAGTTGGAAAAGTGACAATGAATTTTCATTATATTCATAAGAAGCACTGGATAACTGGAAGAACAAAATGTACGAAGTATCTACAAGGAGATGTGCTAGATTAACCAGAGAAGTTCGTTGGATCAGCACAACAGTAAGTAACTTGCCCACCTTTGATGTTCTAAATCATTTAGAATATTTCTTGTTGGAATTTGAAGAAATGGTACCAATGCAATGAATATTCTTGGCAATGGATGAGGCCCTGAAAGAAACCCCAGCAAGATGGTGGGGGACACACAAAAACAACATTATAGAATGGGTACAATGTCGCACTTTAATGACAGTGCAATTTTTAGAGCAAGTAGAAGGCTGCAAAGTTAGGTACACAAGTCAAATTTGTCCGAAGGACCATTTGTGACATTGCGAGGAAGCCTGGAGTGGCATTCCTCGAGAGAAGTGGGTGCAAAAATTCATCAACACACTGGACACATCCCCTATCAATTGGTACCTACAAGCAGAATTGTTCCTCATCACTGTAGATTGGGAAGGTATGACTCAGAACTTTGTAACTACCTTTTTATTTGAAAGCCAATATCCTATAGTGGATCAAGCATTATAGATTGTAAGACAGAAATTATTTGAGGAGGCACCTAGCCTCCCTTTGGAACAAGAAGAGGACAAATGGATTGCGCCTCTCCAGAAATTGCAAGGCTATTACAACATCAATGCTAACAGAGATGATGATCTTAGGAAGGTGAACATCACTGAAACAGAAGACCAAAGATACATAGAAGGACCAAGACTTGAACTACCTTTCATTAGACAGCCAATCAATATCAAGAAAGTCCATATCGGAACAGAGAAAACACTGAATCTTGCAAATGTTGGAGATTATTAGGATGCTGCCACTATTGACAAGATCACAGAGTTACTACATGAATATCAAGACTTGTTTCCAACCAAGTTCACTGATATGAAGAGCATTAAAGGGCCTGTGGGAGAGATGAGGATCCATTTGAAACTAGATGCAAGGCTAGTCAAACAGAGACCCTACATATTGAACCCTAAATATAAGGAGAAAGTGAATATTGAACTTGACAGAATGTTGGAAGAAGGAATCATACAACCTGTTGAAGAGTCAGAGTGGATTATCCCTATGGTGGTACAATATGAGAAGAAAGGAGAAATCAAGATCTGTGTATATCCTAGGAAGTTGAAAAATTCATGTTTGCATGACCCATTCCCTACGCCATTCACTGACGAAGTGTTAGATAATGTAGAAGGACAGGAGGTATATTCTTTTATAGATGGATTTTCAGGATACCATTAGATCCGGATTGCCAAGGAAGATCGCCATAAGACCACATTTGCAACAGAATGGGGATCCTACTAGTATACAGTTATGTCATTTGGATTGAAGAATGCCCCAGCCATCATTTCTAGGGTGGTGGTCGAATCATTCAAGGAGTTTTTACATAAATTCCTGGAAGCATATTTTGATGATTGGACTGTTTTTAGCTTATTACAAAATCATATTGAATGTTTGAGATTAATGTTGGATAAGTGCAGGCAATGTCAGATTTCCTTGAACCTGAAGAAGTGCATCTTATTTTCACCCTTAGGAGTCATGTTAGGTCATATTGTGTGTAAGCAAGGATTGTTGGTAGACCCATCTAAGATTGCCATTATAGTTGATCTGCCCCCTCCTACTTCAGTCAGATAGTTGCGCACTGCGTTGGGACACACTGGATATTACAGGAAGTTCATTAAAGGCTATGCACAGATCACAACACCCATGGAGAATATTTTGAAGATAGACTGTCAGTTTAACAGGACAGAAGAATGCCAGCAGAGCTTCGACACACTGAAACAGAAAATGGTTACTGTGCCTATTCTGGTTTTTCCAGATTGGAGCAAGGAATTTCACGTACATGTCGATGCATCTTCTATTGCATTAGGAGTTTTGTTATCACAACCGATAACTAGAGACATTGACCACCTGTTAGCCTTTGCTAGCAGGAAGCTATCAACAACTGAAATTAATTACACCACCACTGAGAGAGAAGGGTTATCCATGGTGTATGCACTGCAGACGTTTTTCCACTACTAGTTGGGAGGACACTTTAAAATGTTTACTGATCACTCTGCACTAAAATACCTAGTCAACAAGCCAGTGTTGGGGGGGAGAATATGCATATGGGTTATGCTATTTTAGGAATATGATTTTGAGATTGTGGTTAAGATAGGAAGAATGAACAAAGGTTCTAGCCACTTGTCGAGGTTGGAACATGGAGAAGAGCCTACTAGTTTGGAGGATACACTGTCAAATGCATAATTGTTGGCCATTAGATATATTGATGGTCACTTCACAGAGATAGTCCAGTTCTTGTCAACAAGAATGACACCGAGTGAATATACAATCACCCAGAAGAAATAGTTGTTAGTGCGCGCTGCAGACTTTTCACTTATAGCTAGAAAGCTATACAATATGGGACCTGATGAGATATTGAGGAGGTGTGTTATGGAGGCAGAGAAACCATTGATCCTCACAAAATATCATGAAGGCATCACAGGAGGACACTACGCAGGGAAAGCAACAACGCAGAAGGTTCTTAGAGCTGGCCTTTGTTGGCCTACCTTACACAGAGATGCTAAGGACTATTACAGAGCCTGTGATGTATGTCAAAGAGTTGGGAAACTGTCCAAAAGAGATGAAATGCCTTTAGCACCACAGCTAACCCTACAAGCATTTGAGAAATGGGCCATTGATTTTGTGGGGCCTATAAACCCACCAGGGAAGCACAAAGGAGCCAAGTACATAGTCACTGTGATAGAGTACTTGACCAGATGGGCCGAAGCAAGAGCAGTTAAGGACTGTAGTGCAACTACAGTTGCGCGCTTCATATTTGATGACATCATGACCAGGTTTGGATGCTCGAAGATCCTTATGAGCGATCAAGGCACACATTTTATCAATAATTTCGTTGAAGCATTGGATGAGGAATTTGTAGTCCATCATCAGAAGAACACACCCTACCATCCACAAGAAAATGGGATAGTTGAAGCATTCAATAAGATCTTGGAGACAACACTGACAAAGATCTGTAGTATTGTTAGTGTCCTATAACGATAGGAGATTTGAGTATTCATATATTATTTGTGGGTCTCATGATGAAGTTCCTGGCTTGCTGGTCTTGTTATCTCCTGAAATAAATTTTCCAATTTATTGTCATTAGGTGATAGGATGGTCACTAGATGAAAGATGTTTTGTTATTTTTAAGTTAAGTGTCTTTAAGATGAGTTTTAGACTTGTCTTTTCAAGAAGTGATGAGTCTATACTTTTATTAGAAAAATCCAAAATTTCACTTTCGGTAGCTAAGGGCCATTTTTCAAAGCATTCTAAGCTGCCAAAAGTTGTCACTTTCGGTAGCTAAAATGGCATGTGCGAGGTGCTCTAAGTTGTCGAAATGCACAATTTTTCCAATAGTTGGCCTATCCCATTGGACTCTCAACCCGTCAATAGTACACATGCCATCATCATCTCAAGTGTTGCCAAAATCGGTTGGAATCTGATCATGATACGATCTGGGCAAGTGATGTATGTTTGATATGATTATTTGGTGAGATCTATTAAACCCTAATATAGTAGATACGAGTTCCCTGCTTCCAACTAAGATCACCATAAACTCACATCATTTGTTTTTTACCTAATCTATGATGTGGTTATTTGTCCTGGTCGAACGATGCAATCATCATTATGATTTGAGTTTCTTTCTTTATTAAAGGTTTATTCTAAAAGATTGTCATTCAAATTTTTCCCCATATCACGCAGTCTTCCTCTGCTCGAGCTTCAATTCTCCCTCTATCAGTGCCACTTTGTCTCCCCAAACCCAGTTTTATTGTATTGAAGGTGTTGACGATTGTTTTTGCTGATGAAGAAGGGAGGGGCTCTACTCAGGAAAGATCTTAATGGTATAACATATCTGGAATCTCACCCTAAGATTTTCCATATGTTCAAAGATGTTGGTTGCTACAAGTATTGTGAAAAACGGAAAGGTTTTCACCAAGGAGTGGTTGAGGCATTTGCATTAACCTTTGATGGAGCCAAGGCCAAAGTGGGAACAATTTAGTTACAGATTAATGAAGCCATTGTTGTACCAACAACAGAGATACCTAGGACTGGTGAAAGATGGTTTAAATAACCATTACTAAAGACATTGATTTTAGGTCTTATTTCAAGCCTGAACACAAATATATTATTTGGAAGAAAGATATCCCTAGATCCTACTTGGAGGAAAAGTGGCAACACTTGCTCAAAGCAATCCAGGTATATATTACATATGAAGGTAGATATGGTAGAGTAATTTTCTACCATTTCAAGCTCATGAACCATTTCACAGGTAGATGTCCTTTGAATCTGCCCTCACCTTCATATAAGTTTGACAAAAATGACACACCAAGTCCAGGCCAAACCTAGCAAGGTGCAGGGTAGGATTTTCCTTCATAGCCTCATCAAACTCATAGTGCTTGAAGAATTGTACAGGAGGGATGAGAATTGGGAGCATCTTCTTTTTTGGAGTGAATTTGAACCAAAACCCTAGCCTAAGGACAAAAGGAAGACTTCATCCACTAAATATTCAACACCACAGAGTAGTAAAAGGAAAAGAAGATCCATCTCCCCAGTAATTGCAAAGGAGCCAGCCTCTTCTTCTAAGTCTAAGAGAGCCAAAAATATGCTTGATTTCAGCCAAGCTACAAAAGGGAAAACTAGTGCCTCTAGTAAAAATGTCTTGAATCTGCCTTATACAGATTCAGAGGAGGAGGTAGACTTTATGGAAGAAGAGATTCTTGAGCAAGCATCTCCTGAAAAAACAACACTTGGAGTCCAAAGTTCTGAGCATGAAGCCACTGATTTTCAAACTCCTGAAGAAGCACCTTTCTCACCTGAAGCTCAAGATCTGAAGGTCCCTGAAGAATCAATAAGAAAACACAGTAAGTTAGAATCAACAAAGATCAAAAAGCTTGAGGAAGAATTCATGGAGCTGAAGTTACTGGAAAAGGTGGTCAAATCCAGAAATGAAACCATCACAAGGACATCATCAGAGGTAAGAGATTGTTTTCAAAGACTAGCTAAAATGCATGTTAAATTGGAAAAGAAGAACAAAAGGTTGCTTAAAGAAAGCAAGAAGTTGAAGAAGGTAGCTAGATTATTGAAGGTGAAACTAAGGCTCAAATATGCAAAGCCTATAGCTCATCCAGGCCTGGAAAATCTAGCAGAGGCTACAGAGAACTTGATATGATTAACCTTGAAGTTCGAGAGACTGAAGGAATTTCAATTTTGAAGTTTTGATGAAGATTTTCAAAGCTTGTGGTTTCGGTAGATTGTGTGTGTTTCAAAAGGCATTGTTAGTTGCTGAAAGCTTCGCTTTCGATATCTTACCCTCATGATTTTACACTTCTAAGCCACCGAAAGTGTAGGAACTGGCAAAATACTCATTTTTTCTCAAATCGAAGATTTTTGTTTCCAGATTATGTCGGAATAGTTTTTAAGGAAAGATAAGAATTAAAGGGATACAGATCATCATCCCTTTCCAGTTTTTTAGGCAGATGATAAGGAAAGAAAACTACGTGGTTTTTCAATTTTTGGCCAAAATTGCTCAACTGTCAAAGAAGGAATTCTAAAGTGCTCTACTGTCTCATGAACACTACTGAGGAGATCAAATATTGTTGAAGACTTAGTTGTTAAGGGTTTGACCCTTAAATCAGGACTAGATCCTACACATCATATTATTTTGATGTTGTTTTATTTTTAGTATATCAGATCCAGTTTTATAGGATTTTGAACTTTTTTGTAAAGGATATATAGCCTATGACTTTAAGAAAGAAAGGGGTTCGACTTGGGGGGACATGAATGGAAAGATGGCATGGAAATTTCATATCCTACTGTAAAATTTCTCAAAGGTTGTAAGTGACTGTAATAGATGAATACAAAGACACTTTATTTTCAGATTCTTGTGTCATTATTCTATGGTGAAGTTTTCTTGATGTAAATTGTCATCCTCTTGTCTCTCATATTTTTTTTCTTTTCTCATTGCTTATAAGAAGAATATGCTCAGGATTTGTCTTGGACACCATGATCTGGCTTAAAAACAATGTTTATGTTTTCTTCTGAAGATTGAATGCAGAATTCGGATAATCTCTGCTCTGCATTTGAAATGATCTCTAATCTTTTCCTCTCTCCATCTCACAAATTATAAGGATCCACTGATGTGACTGTCTTGTCTGGTTACATATGTCTCTGTTATTTATTTATCAAATCATATTTAATCTTTGACTCCATTTATCCCAATGGTTCTTTTCCATGTCTCAACCAAACCAATTAAAAAATCCATAAACAAACCCATGTTCTGCATAACTAGCCTAATATCATATTCCAAATAAATTTAAATTTGACAGAGAGATCCCTCTCTGAGTCTTGGAGGGCTAGATCCCTAACGTAAAGCAATTTTGTGGTTACCCCTATCGATTTCCTCCTCAGCCTGGGAAATTACAGGGTGATAACATAATGGCGACCATATTGGGGACTTTCTCCAACAGTGCACTTCAAGTTCCATATCTGATCACTGATGGTGGACAGTGACTAGAGACATGAAGGCTGAGATCATTCACCTGGCGACTCCAATCTCTAGATCAGTTCTGATTCGAAGACTCCACTGGAGGAAGAACGTGAAAGATGGCAAGGCAACCTGGAAAGATCAGGTATTCAAACTCAAATTGTATCCAAGACATCGTTGGCTTTATATGTAATTGTATTCTCTCCTATTATAATTCTGGTCAAGAATTAATTGTTGAAGCTCATAATGATCATGTTCAAGCTAAAGAACCTCAAAGGATTCATCCTTTACCTATAGCTATGATATACACTCCCATATATGTAGATAGCCCAGTAAGACACAAATCTCATGCTTCATCTCCTACCATTGTTGAAATTCCAGTTAACCATAAGCCCCTTTCTTTACATCCTATATCTGCAAAGATCCCAGACATATACAAGCCCCTAGATTTTCCTCCTGTTCTCCATTACTTCCCTGCCAATTATAACAATAATCTGCCTAGGTTTGATGGAGAGAACGCCAATATCACTATTGAAAAACACATCTAGAGGTTTGAATATTTCCTTGACCTTTATGAGGTTGAACATGACAATGTTTATATCAGGATTTTTTCCCTGTCTTTGCAAGGTAAAGTTAAAAAATGGTTTAAAAACCTTACAGCTGCAAGCATCAGAAATTTTTGTCAATTTGTACAAGTTTTCCTAGATCGATGGGTGATCATGAGAAATGTATTTCTCATCCTAGAAGAGTATGACCATTTGAAAATATAACCAGGGGAGACAGTACATCAGTTTTCAGCAAGGTTCAATAAGGTATATCATGCGATGCCTGTTGATATAAGGCCACCCCCAGGATCGGCTCATTTGCATTTCCTAGATGCCTTCGATCCTAAGATGGCATTTCAACTAAGAGAAAGGAACATTTCCACCCTTGAAGAAATGAAAAGGATTGCAGTTGATGTGGAATCTAACTTACTGAACAGAAAGGATAAATTAGAAGCATTGATGAAAGACAAAATAGAAAAAGAACAGTCGATATCTTCAGAAGTGAAATTAGATATTCTGACTAACACAGTGAATAAATTAATGCATAATATTAGTAGCAGAGAGGAACTTGCTATTCAAATACCTTAGGTTCCATTAATGCCAGAAAGGGAAAGGATCAATGTTCCCAAACACCTTCCATCCCAGCCTCAGCATTTTGATCCACCCAATTATTACTTCATGTACTCAATCCACGACATAGCCAAAGATGAAGTTCAAAATCAGATGGTGATGAGAAAACCTCCTGATATGATGTGCATGTTCAATGACCTTGCATATAGAAATGATTTTCCTGAATTCAATCTTTGGAAGTTCTCAATGTGCTCGGTAACTGAACCCTTTTGCTTAAGATTTATCAATTGGCTAAAGAAGGTATTTCTCCTTGTATCCTCATAGTGGTCTATCATTTCTTCCATGAAAATTTTCCAAGTGACGAGTGATTTGCGATAACAAAGCCATTGATACCATACAAATTGATTAGGTTCTAAATATAAAGAAGTAATTTGTACCTTTTGTGTATGTGGCACA
>ML808238.1:0-30374 GCA_009831015.1 Picea engelmannii | reverse complement strand
TGAAAATGTCTCCTTGGTATATATAGGAGACTAGGAGGTATAATTACAACTAATGGCCTAAAGATGACATAAATAAAATAACATTACTAATATAATATGCCCCAATTAAGGGGTAATGAGCCAATATTAGGGCTTAACACAAAGAGCACATGTGTGGCACCCGGTCATAAGGTTGAATTGACTGATTCAGAATGCCAAAAAATAGGCCAAGTCTATATTGATCCTATAGGTGTCTATATGGAAAACTTTTTCATCTCAGAACGACCATACTTTTCCATCATTTTTGTCTCTTTGTCGATTTATCAAGCTCCCTATGATGATGATCAGGATCACACTCATTTTCAAATACTCTTCACAAACCTATTGCTAAATCGGGTGAAAAACATTGAAAGGGCCAAGGTACCGGATCCAACTTTTGACTGGTTATACTGGATATTTCATATTGATTAAGATCAAGCATTCTCAAGTTAGAATAGGATGTATGTATATAAATAAGATCATCATATCAACATTTTATCATATTTACCGTATGCAAATAAGCTTGTCGGGGCAAGTATGTGGTTTATTTTGTTTGTTGTTTTACTTCAAAGACTCTGTTATCACTCCAGGAAACTCTCCTAGGCTGTAAGTCAGAGATGCCTGGTAACTTAACCTTTTGGAAATTATTTTCTTAATAATTGATGTGGTTTTTGGATCAAGATGAATATCTAGGAACTGGACTATGTCTTTAAGACTGTCTAGTAATATCAAATATCACAAGGCCTTCTAAAAATCCAATCAGACAAGGGTTGATCAAATAGAATAGAAGATAGTTGTTAAACCAGATTATACTCATGTAAAACAGTAAGCACAATGGGTTTAAAAACTAAGGCAATAACTTATGATCCTTAACTTAATCAATCAATTAGTGAGATGACAATCACATGTAGATTGAATAAGTGCCAACAAAGAAATCATTCACTCATAAGATATCAAAGAATAGAAAAGAAAGGTTTGAAAACATAGATGAAGGAAGCTTGCAATGTTTCATATATTAAGAATGAGTCTTAGTTACAGTAGCAGCATGTAGAACCCAAAATCGAACCCCTGGTTCATATTCTATCCTAAGATTTATAGCTTTACAAAGTAAGTCTGAGATCCTGAAAACATGGATCAAATAAACTAAAAATAGTAAATCAAAATCTGATTGCAAAAGATGTGGGATTATCCCCAAAAGTGAGGTCAATCCCATATTTTCTGTTCATTCTCTCTTGTTGAGTACCGGTGTAGTGAAGGATAGCCTTCCAAGGCTGGATGCTGACTCTCCAAAAGAGGAAAATTTGAATCTGTTGAGGTGGCAAAGTGTCCTGAATTTCTGTCTTTGTCAAAGATATCAAAAATCTTTGAAACACCTCCTCTTTCCACAACCTGTCAAAAATAATTGTTGGCTTTATCTTGATAATTCATCAGATATTCATTCGAAAAGATTCCAAACCTTTTCAACGCAAAAAACTTTGATCTGTGTAAAAACTTGATCATTCTCAACATGACAGGCTTTCGGTGGTTAATTTGGAAATCTTCGGGGTGGGTTAACTACCGAAAGCACCGCTTTCGGTGGTTAATGAACAATCGTCCTGTTCGCCTAAACCACCGAAAGTTAATCTTTGAAGAAATTTCAAAATTGCAAAAATGTTTACCTTGGGTCCTCTCTGATGCTCAGGATTTCTTTGATGAGGCAGCCCTTTTTTGTGCAGACCTACGAACTTCTACTGGTTGTGTAGGGGGCTCTGGTGTATCCATTATGGTCGTGGCTAAATTAGCCAAAGTTTCCAATCCAATCTGCTCCTCTTCTGGTGATTGAAATTCTTTTAACTTCAACCTCAGAATCCTGAGCTGCCTATACAGTTTCATATTTTCTCTGATCAAAACCCTGTTTCTGTCTTTAATTTTGTCATGTTTCTCTTTAAGAGTTTGGTTCATTTTGAACAGTTCTGTATTTCTGTCAGTGAGGTCTATATTGGATTTTTTAATTACCCTTTCTAGAACTTCCATTTCATAAATCTGTTGCAGGAGCTTGTTGATCTTCCGTGCTCTAGTTGTTTTGGGCTTACTTGAGGAGGCTTCTGCTTCTGGTTTCTTGTGGGCCTCTGCAGGCCTTGATGAAGGTGGATTTGAACGAAAATCTGCACCCTGTTCAGTCTGCATGTTATCCTGTGTCTCTGCCACCTCTTGTTCTGATTCTAAATCACTGTAAGGTAGATTTAGAAGGTTATTTCCTATGGCAGGGTTTTTAGACTGTTTACCTTCAAACTGCAATTTTCTCTTGATTCCCTTCTTCTTGCCAGGGGATGGTTTTATGGGATCTCTTGGTAATGAGATTCCTTTCCTTTTCCTGTGACTTCTCTTGGGAGTTGGAGTTTTTTTGCCCCTGGCTTTCTTAGTTTCTGCCTTTGGTGGTCTTTCTGTTTGAAATTCATTCCAAAACAAAAAGAAGCCCCACTCAATTTGTCTCCTCTGCAGAGCTTCTCTCACAAGAAGAGTAATAAGCCCTTGATGTGATAACCTGCTGGCAACTTTAGCAGGATGGGCTTTCACTTGTTTTTCCATCTTCGTTAGTGTTTTGTGAAAGAAGTAAGGCAGGTTTATAGGCTCTCTGCCTATGAAATGATTCAGAAGTTTAAAATGGTAAAACATTACCCTGTTGTAGCGCCCCTCACAAGTGATATACACCAAAATTGCCTTCAACAGGGACTGTCATTTGGGTTCCAAATAAGACATTGGGATGTCCTTCTTCCAGGTTAAATCTTTATGCACCGGTAGCACATAGGACCTGAATTCGTTGTTTGAAGGTGTGGTGGTTTTAAACCAACAGTCTCCCATTCTGGGTAATCCTGTGTACTCAGCAATGGCTGCTTCGTCGATAATAATCTCCTCCTTGCCAACTTTAGCAGTCCTTCCATCATAGGAAAGAGAAAAAGATTCGGCCACCTGTTGGTGAAATCTTGTTAATTTCTCACAGTATGCAAAAACTCCAGTCTGTCTAAAAAATTCTTCCACCTCCGGATGGGCTTCTAAATACCAAATTCCATCCACCTCAGATCTCAAGGTTGGCCCTGCTTTCGACATGGGTCGATGCTGACTGTGACTGAAATTATGGTAAACTAGATGTCTGGGGAGACAATGACTCTAGGAACTAGGAACACAACAAAAATATTTTATGGAAAATCGGTGGAAAAAAGTAACATAACATTAGGATTATCGAGTTCAGAAACTGACCCAGTTTCGGGTGACAATTCGACTGAGAATATGCCGAAACTTTAGATTTTCGGTGGCAAATTTGAAACTGACAGAAGATAGTTTATGAGCTTACCTGATAATCTGACTGGCTTACTTGACTCAAGAACGCTCGTTGGGATTTTCATGGCGCCTTGACGATCACCAGAGGAAACGGGATGAATATCTCTAAAAATACGATTGACTGATGAAATCACGAACTTCACGGTCGTCTCGGCAATTTTCGGGATTCATAATGACTCAGCGAGGATTTCTGAAGGAGTAATGAGATCATGATGGCTTGAGTACTCGCGACTAAAATGGAGGGAGGTTCCCTAAAATCACACATACAAATCCCCGCCGTGTTTTGGATTTTGAAATGATCAATGTGATTGAAAGGACACAGGAGCTTCAAAAATTTTTGGATAGACACCACGAACGTGCATACCCTCCACCATGGAGAGCTTTCGGCGGTTGTGTTTTAATCATTGCACCAACTTGACAGCTGGCTCGTGCAAAAGCATGGGCTTTCCATTTTTACCGTTAAAACACTTTCGGTGGTTAATCGCCTTCTTGCTTCGCCCCCTTAACTGCCGGGAATGAAGGTTTTCGGTGGTTAATGAGCACATTTGAGGCTCGCCTAAACCACCGAAACCTAATATTCTGACTTTTTCTTGACCAAACCAAATCCAAAGTTTCTTTTGAGCTTATTTTCAAAATACAGACTCTCTAACCTACTTAAAAAAAATTAGAAATAAAATTTAGATCACAACCTATCGCCTCAAAAAGAAAAAATCCACCAATTTATTTGAGGAGATAACAGACTCAGTCAAGGTCAGAATGGATAATCAGCTGATTTCCAGTCACTAAGGTGCAGGATGGATCAAGATATAGGTTGTGGGATCATCCCAATGGATAAGGCACTAATTTATGAATCTGGAGATCTAAGATTCTTGACACCTCCTCAGGAGTTTCCATCCCCAGTTGGAGCCTATGTTAGTGTCCTATAACGATAGGAGATTTGATGATTCAGATATTATTTGTGGGTCTCATGATGAAGTTCCTGGCTTGTTGGTCTTGTTATCTCCTAAAATAAAGTTTCCAATTTATTGTCATTAGGTGATAGGATGGTCACTAGATGAAAAACATTTTGTTATTTTTTAGTTAAGTGTCTTTAAGATGAGTTTTGGACTTGTCTTTTCAAGAAGTGATGAGTCTGTACTTTTATTAGAAAAATCCAAAATTTAACTTTCGGTAGCTAAGGGCCATTTTTCAAAGCATTCTAAGCTATCGAAAGTTGTCACTTTCAGTAGCTAAAACAACATGTGTGAGGTGCTCTAAGCTGCCAAAATGTAGAATTTTTCCAACGGTTAGTCTGTCCCATTGGACTCTCAACCCATCGGTAGTACATGCGCCATCATCATATCATGTGCTACCGAAATTGATTGGAATCGGATCATGATACGATATGGGCAAGTGATGTATGTTTGATATGATTATTTGGTGATATCTATTAAACCCTAATCTAGTAGATCTGAGTTCCCTGCTGCCAAATAATATCACCATAAACTCACATCATTCATTTTTAACCTAATCTATCACATGGTTATCTTTCCTGGTCGAACGATGCAATCATCATTATGATTTGAGTTCCATTCTTTATTAAAGGTTTATTCTAGAAGATTGTCATTCAAATTTTTCCCCATATCACGCATTCTTCCTCTGCTCGAGCTTCAATTCACCCTCTATCAACGCCACTGTGTCTCCCCAAGCCCGATTTTATTGTATTGTAGGTGTTGATGATTCTTTTTGCTGATGAAGAAGGGAGGGGCTCTGCTCAGGAAAGAGCTTAATGATATAGCATATCTGGAATCTCACCCTGAGATTTGACAGATGTTCAGAGATGTTGGTTGCTACAGGTATTGTGAAAAACTGAAATGTTTTCACCAAGGAGTGGCTGAGGAATTTCCATTAACCTTTGATGAAGCCAAGGCCAAAGTGAGAACAATTGAGTTACTTGTTAATGAAGCCATTTTTTCAACAGCAACAGAGATATCTAGGACTGGTGAAAGATGGTTTAAATCAACCATTACTAAAGACATTGAGTTCAGGTCTTATCTCAAGCCTGAACACAAATGTATTATTTGGAAGAAAGATATCCCTAGATCCTACTTGGAGGAAAAGTGGCAACACTTTCTCAAATAAATCTAGGTATATATTACATGTGAAGGTAGATATGGTAGAGTAATTTTCTACCATTTCAAGCTCATGAACCATTTCACAGGTAGATGTCCTTTGAATCTTCCCTTCTACCTTCATAGAAGTCTGACAAAAATGACACACCAAGTCCACGCCAAACCTAGCAAGGTGCAGGGTAGGATTTTCCATCATAGCCTCATCAAACTCATAGTGCTTGAAGAATTGCAGAGGAGGGATAAGAATTGGGAGCATCTTCTTTTTTGCGGTCAATTTCAACCAGAACCCCAGCCTAAGGACAAAAAGAAGACTTCATCCACTAAATCTTCAACACCAAAGAGTAGTAAAAGGAAAAGAAGATCCATTTTCCCAGTAATTGCAGCGGAGCCAACCTCTTCTTCTAAGTCCAAGAGAGCCAAAAAGATGCTTAATTTCAGCCAAGCTACAAAAGGGAAAACTAGTGCCTCCGGTAAAAATGTCTTTAAACTACCTTATACAGATTCAGAGGAGGAGGTAGAATTTATGGAAGAAGAGATGCATGAGCAAGCATCTCCTGAAGAAACAACACCTGGAGTCCAAATTTCTGAGCGTGAAGCCCCTGATTTTCAAACCGCTGAAGAAGCACCTTTCTCACCTAAAGCTCAAGATCTGGAGGTCCCTGAAGCATCAATAAGAAAACATAGTAAGTCAACATCAAAGAAGATCAAAAATCTTGAGGAAGAAGTCATGGAGCTAAAGTTGCTGGAAAAGGGGGTCAAGTCCCAAAATGAGACCATCACGAGGACATCATCAAAGGTAAGAGATTGTTTTCAAAGACTAGCTAAAATGCATGTTAAATTGGAAAAGAAGAACAAAAGGTTGCTTAAAGAAAACAAGAAGTTGCAGAAGGTAGCAAGATGTTTGAAGGTGAAACTAAGGCTCAAAGATGTAAAGCCTATAGCTCATCTGGGCCTAGAAAATCTAGCAGAGGCTATAGAGAACTTGAATGATTAACCTTGAAGTTCAAGAGACTGAAGGAAATTCAATTTTAAAGTTTTGATGAAGATTTTCAAAGCTTGTGGTTTCGGTAGCTTGTGCAAGTTTCAAAAGGCATTGTCAGCTGCTGAAACCTCCGCTTTCGGCAGCTTACCCTCGCAATTTTACACTTCTAAGCCACTGAAAGTGCAGGAACTGGAAGAATACTCATTTATTCTCAAACTGGGGATTTTTGTTTCCAGATTATGTGGGAATAGTTTTTAAGGAAAGATAAGAATTAAAGGGATACAGATCATCATCCCTTTCCAGTTTTTGAGGCAGATGATAAGGCAAGAAGACTAAGTGGTTTTTCTATTTTTGGCCAAAATTGCTCAGTTGTCAAAGGAGGAATTCGAAAGTTCTCTACTGTCTTATGAAGACTATTGAGGAGATAAAATATTGTTGAAGACTTAGTTGATAAGGGTTTGACCCTTAAATCAAGACTAGATCCTACACATCATATTATTTTGATCTTGTTTTATTTTTAGTATATCAGATCCAGTTTTATAGGATTTTGAACTTGTTTGTAAAGGCTATAAAGCATATGACTTTAAGAAAGAAAGGGGTTCAACTTGGGGGGACATGAATGGAAATATGGGATGGAAATTTCATCTCCTACTATAAAATTGCTTAAAGGTTGTAAGCGACTGCAATAGATGAATACAAAGACACTTTATTTCCAAATTCTTGTGTCATTTTTCTGTGGTGAAGTTTTCTTGATGTAAATTGTCATTATCTTGTCTCTCATATTGTTTTTCTTTTCTCATTGCTTATAAGAAGAATATGCTCAGGATTTGTCTTGGACACCCTGATCTGGCTTAAAAACAATGTTTATGTTTTCTTTCAAAGATTGAATGCGGAATTTGGATAAGCTCTGCACCTTAATCTCTACAACCATAGGTTAATACAATCAAGATATAAAAACCTAATTATCCTAGTGGCTCTCACCCTCCCTTTGATCCGTGTTGGCATAGGGGCAGACCCAGGGTTCATCTCCAAGAGTGCACCAACAAGCCCTAACTACTGTCCCTTTTGAAAACACCTGCGAGGCAGATGCAGTCTCACCCGAAGTAGCTACGGGGGGTTGCAGGAAATAGATGTCTACAATCAAGGGAACAAAAAGTGGATCCAATACAAGAACAAAACATCATCTAGATATCAATTGCCATCTTAGATCTACTTCGCACAACTAACTGTCAGATCTAACACAATAATGAAATAAAAATATATCCATAAACAAGAGAACACAACATCAATCACACACAACACAAATATGTATGTGGTTCACCCTCTCCCTAGGGCTACGTCCACATAAATGCTCTTTATAATATATTAATATGGAAGCATACAGTTCTTATCTGCACTCTTAGCTAGCAGATCTTCTCTCTTTCTCTCTGTTTCCCTCCTTGCGCACCCAGCTACAGGGTTCATGATCCAGGTGGAAATCGGTGGCCACCCACCTAATCAGAAACAGAGGGAAAATTTCCATTTTTGGGGTAACCTAACCGATATCTAGTCCTTGTTTTCCTCAAGAAGCAAATTTTTTTCTTGTGTGAAATTTTTTTTTATGAGCACGTTCTCTAAGGCCATCTTCAACAACAACAAATCTCCTTCTAAACAATATAATATTGTTTTCACTAGCTCACTTGGTTAAAATTTTCTTTATTAAGTAAGAGGTCTCGAGTTCAAGTCTTTTTTTGTTAACTTTTTTTTTTTAATTCATGCATTCATTGTAAACTGCATTTCACTCAAGTTATAAAAGTGAATCACTATTGAATAACGTTAATATTTTATTTTAAGTTATTTTGTATGCAACTTTCATTTGCAAAGTAACTTCATTATAAAATTGATTCACTCTTGTTCTATAAAAGTGGGTCACTTCATAAGTAACTTATTTAAAAGTGAGCTTATAGGTCTTAAAAGTGGGTCTCATAGTGTCAAAAAATTCTCTCTTAATTTTTAAGACCCATGTGAAATTCTCTTATTTAAATTTGAAATGACAAACTTAAAAGTAACTTGTCAAAAAATTCTCTCTTAATTTTTAAGACCCATGTGAAATCCGGCCTTAAAAATAAATTTGAAATGACAAACTTAAGCTATTTGCACTATTTCCATGGCCTCCAAGTATTGAAAACCAAGGAAGGAATCTTTATTTCCCATTCTAAGTATGTGTGTGACCTTCTTCATAGCTTCACATGGAAGAATCTAAATGTAACGTCCCCCATCGCAACTGAGGGACATTATGGTGTGGAATACTCATAAAAACAAAATTATGTTAACTAATTTAATTCATTTACAAATAATTGATTTCATGTAGTTTTCATCTACGAATTATAATCATATTTAACTATTATTCATTGACATTCACTTGATACATCTACAACATGATAAATCAACATGAATGAAGTCTAATAATTCAACGCAACAACATATAATTTTTTTTTGAATACATAGAGTTCATGCACAACAATAAAACTCATAAAAAACACATCACCAAGATTGAACACTTATCTTTTATAAGATATGTGCACCCAGCTACTTGGGATGGATGTTCCATCCAACCATAGACTTGTTGTTCCAAATCTCAATATAAAATCACCCCTGAGCTAAGGCTATTAATCCACAAAATATGGTGGTCTCTCACAGTCCACTCACAGCTCATAAACTCACAACCCACTGATATCTTCCTATAACTATCCCTAAATTCCATCATCTCTCTTCCTCTTGGCCTACCCAACCCAAGGAATGTACCCCTTCACTGATCACACTCCTTTAGACATCCCATTCATTTATCAAGGTCTATCTGGTACAGGTAACTAGGAATCTCTCAATTGGGAACTCAAGGGATCTTATTACTAGGAAAACTACCAGTGAACCAACAAAAAAGACTTACTGTTACAGTGCAACTTGCCCAGGATTTCACTCTTGAGGCCTGACATCTTGTTCTTCAGTTTCCAACTCCAAATATGCTCCAATACACTCCATCTTTCTCTAGAATTCTCCCTCCATGGTTGCACCAACGCCAATCTCTCTTCCTTTCTCTCTTCTTTCTCCTCATGCATAAAAACTCAATATGTAAAATTGTTGTCGCAACCCATACGAATTTCCTCTCCTTTGGATTGCTTGCTTGACTCACACTCTTCCCCAAGATGATTGTACTCAAACACAATGTGCCCAATAAATTTGGGATGTAACTACTCACACCCACCCTCTTACATGTATTCAGTGATTGGCTTTGGGAACACTCAATCAGAATTTAGGAGATCCATACACCAATAGAAAATTTAGGGAAATGGGTTGAATTAATATTCATGGGCATTTCCCCCTTGGGACCTGTAGAAACCCTGGCCACGCATGTCGAGAAGTGCCACTACAAAATAACCAAATTGTTATGTTCAAGTTCTTGATACCAATTTGTAACACCCCCAACCTTCTACTGGGAAATGCCACTTAAAAATAAATACAAAACAAAACTTCTCACTATGTTTTGATAATCGAATCGTCTATACCCAGGCATAGACCCATTGGGCTATAACAGACAGAGATCTTTGTGGAACATAATACATATAAACTTAAACAACTAATATGCATTCTACTAATACACAATTAATGTGAAAATCACAAAACATCATACATGCAGCAACACATGCAATTCTTATAAATATAAAGACATGTACATGATACACAGCATACAAATTAACATAGAAATGGTACTTATATTTTTATAAGAAGACCATCAACTGCGTGCAAACCTTCCACGAACCTCCCAGCCTTAGACCACACTTCTCATCACTCTCAGTAGTGGGTCACCCCCAAGATAGGACTAAACTCTACCCAGAGTAAAGAGATTCCTAGGCTAGGCTGAGACTACAAAAAATTTCACAATGCATTAGGAAGGATTCCCTCCAAGGAGCCTACTTATTCCCACTGATCACAGACTCTCATTCCCCACATTCCTGTCCCACCTTGGGAATATGCACCTTCACTATTCCACAGTGCATCGGTTGTTCCACTTCCCTTCCAGGGCTTCAACAACAGGTCGGGTTAGGAATTCTCAGAGCTTTGTAGATATTACTAGACTCCCTCCGAGATAAATCACCTCCCCAACAATCTCTCTCACCTGGAGAGAGTTGCTCACAGGCCTGACAACCTGCTTCTTCAATTCATGGGCCTAGCAACCCGCCTCTTCAAACCAAAATATTGACAACCTACTTATTTTGTCCAGCTCCTAAGTCAAACGGTAACCATAGTAGAAAAATTGGTTATGGGTTCTAGTAATGACAGCAAGCCACACCAGTCCAGAGAAAACGTGGGTAGCAATGGAAAAATGGCTAGGGCACGATATGGCTCAGTCCAAACGAGTTAGATTCATGGGTTTGTAGGTATCATAGGTTGCAGAGGTCAACAATGGAGGTTATGGCTCAACTCATCAGTGTGTGCGTGCATGGGAAGGATGGAAAGAATGGCCAGCGAACCCCCACAATGGAGAATTTTCCCCATAACACTACATGCTCCTAGGTTGACACATGTCTCTCTTGAGAGATCGTTTCTCTCCACTTGGAGTTCGTTCCTCTCCCCAAAGGAACTTAATATAACAGGGGTTATTTCCCCAAAGCTTAGTCTTTTAGGAAAGTATATTATAATATTCCCTTGGCAATAATCCCTCTAGCTTAGTCGTTTTTCCTAGCCTCTCAACCCCATCCCTTTCCCTACCTAGTGGATCTTAGTCCCCCATAACTCTTTTTTTGTGGTTGGTATACACATAGAAATGTAATTATATTAATGATGTGAGTATTTACATATACAAAATCAGGTTCCTTGGATTTCAACATCTAGGCTCTTCGGCCTAATAAACATATAATCCTCTGAGCTTATAAACATTTGTCTCACCAAACTATAAACATCATAACAATTCAGTAGGGGCTTGGCCTTGGGGTATTACAATCCCCTCTCCTTATTATGTGCAATGTCCTCAATGCATATTACTTACATAATATCAACAATATTTCCAAAATCTTCAAAAATATTTGGGTATTCCACCTGCATAGCATCTTCATTCTCCCAAGTTGCATCCTCATGATTTTCATGTCTAGAATGCATACCATATGCACTTGAAAAGTGCTTCCTTGCTCCACCCGAATCGCATTCCAATCAATAACATGATTAGCATCAAGAATATATTTATTGAGCAATGATACATGGAATACATTATGAATAATCATAGATGTAGGTAATGCAAACATGTAAGCTACTAGTCCAATCCTCTCTAGCATTGCAAACAACCTACAATATATGGCTTCCAACTTGGAACAATTTCCCAACTTCAAGGAACTTATGTTGGCCTTCACCTTCAAGAAAACATGATCACCCACTTTAAATTCCATGTGAGTTCTTCCCTTTTCAACATATTTTTTCTTCCTGTCTTAGGAAACCTTTAAATTTTGTTTTATCTTCAAAATTTTCTCTTCCATTTACCTAAGCAAATTTGGCCAACTACTGCTCTATCTTTTGGGTTGTCCAATCTTACTGGTGTGTTGCACTTTCTGCCATAAAGTGCTTCAAATGGGCTCATTTTCAGTGATGCTTGGTACCCATTGTTGTAGGAAAATTCTACCAAGTGTAGATAATCTTCCCATTTAGATGGTTTTTCCATCACATGAATTCTTAGCATATCCTTTAACACTTGGTTCGCCCTTTATGTTTTCCCATTAGACTCGGGATGATAGGCTATGTTGAAGTTCATATTTGTTCTGAACCCTTTGAATAATCCCTTCCAGAACCTTGAGGTAAAATTTGGGTCTTTGTTAGACACAATTGCCTTGGGTATGCCATGCAAGTGTGTTACTTCCCTCATATAAATATCAACAACATTGGTTTCCTTGTGAGTAACCTTCATAGGAATGAAATGGGCAGATTTAGTAAGCTTGTCCACCACCACCATGATAGAATCATGTTGCTTGATTGTTCTAGGAAATTTGGTGATGAAATCCATTGTCACCACTTCCCACTTCTGCTCAGGAATGGGCAATGGATGCAACAACCAAGCTGGGTGTTTATGTTCAACCTTGACCTTTTGACACTCCAAACATTTATCAATGTACTCAGTAATCTCCTTCTCCATGCCTGGCCAATAGTATTGGCTTTTGACTGCTACAACTATTTTCTGATATCCTGGGTGTCCCGCATAAGGTACATTATGCATCTCTTTCAAAATTGTACTCATCAATTCATGAGAATTGTGTACATAAATTATATTCCTGTATAGGATAATTTCATCAGTTCCCAATTCATAATCTTCAACTTTCTGCTGCATTTTACCTTGTTGTAATTTTGTCACTAACTCCATGTATTACAAATATGATTTTGCAGCCTCTGAAATTTTTCCTTTAAGATCAGTTTGATACATGATAATGGTTGTAGCATGCAGTTCATGCACTCTCCTTCTAAGTTCATTATCTACTTTGTTTTATTTTCCTTTTATGTTCTTGATATCAAAGTCATACTCACAGAGGAATTCTAATCATCTACTCTACCTAGAATTTAAATTTGGTTGATCAAATAGATATTTCAGACCATTATGGTCTATCCTCAGCTCAAACCTCTTTCCCATGAGGTAGTTCCTCCACTTATTCAAGGTGTGCACTATGGCTTCCAACTCTAAATCATGAGTGGCATAGATCCTTTCATGCTCTTTCAATTTTATGGATTCAAAACATATCACAAATCCGTTCTGAATAAGGACTCCACCAAGACCTTATTTGCATGCA
Source organism: Picea engelmannii (assembly GCA_009831015.1). Classification (NCBI taxonomy): domain Eukaryota; kingdom Viridiplantae; phylum Streptophyta; class Pinopsida; order Pinales; family Pinaceae; genus Picea; species Picea engelmannii. Next base: position 17,145 of record ML808238.1, on the reverse strand, counting down.
TCTGTGAAAACCAAAAAATCTTCATTTGGATCTGCAATCCTCATAATTAGAGCATTGGTTAACAATTTTTTCAATTGATGGAAGCTCTTTTCACATTACATTTTCCATTGAAACTTCACCCCCTTCCTTTGCAAGGAATTAATTGGGTGAGAAAACCACGAAAACCCTATAATGAATCTTTTGTAGTAGCCATATAGACCCATGAAGGATTTGACTTATGTCACATTCTTAGGTGATATTCACCCTTCAATGGCCTAAATCTTTTCACAATCCACTTTTATCCCTTCTTCAGATATGATATGCCCCAAATAGTGAATTTCGTTCTAATAAAATGAGCACTTGCTCAATTTGGAATACATTTGGTGCTCTCTTAACACTTGTAACACCATCCTCAAGTGATGCACATGCTCTTCTTCTGAATTGGAATACACAAGTATGTCATCCAAAAAGACAATGACAAATTTTTCTAAGTATTCCCGAAAGACACCATTCATTAAGCACATAAAAATAACTGATGCATTTGATAACCCAAATGACACCACTGTGAACTCATAATAATCGTACCTTGTTCTGAAGGTAGTATTGTCGATTTCTTCATCTTTGATTCTTACCTGATGATATCTTGACCTAAGATCAATCTTTGAGAATATCCTTGCATCATTTAACTGGCCAAAGAGATCATTTATCCTTGGCAAATGATACGTGTTCTTTATAGTCACTTTGTTTAATTGTTTGAAGTCAATGTGCAATCTCAATGTCCCATCTTTATTCTTCATGAATAAAATTGGGGCACCCCAAGGTGACACACTTGGTCGTATATACTCGTTCCTCAGAATTTATTTAAGTTGCATTTGCAACTCCTTCAGCTCTGGCATACTCATCTGGTAGGGAGTCTTAGATACTGGAGTTTCTCCAGGAATTAATTTTATAGATAAATCAATATCTCTCTTTGGGGGTAGTCCTGGTATCTCCTTAAACACATCCTCAAAATCTTTCAGGACTGTATGATCCTCAAGATTTGGCACCTTATCCTTAGGTGATTCCTCCATATGCGCTGCAAATATTTGGCATTCATTCCTGTAGCACTTCTTCAATTGCATTGTTGACATCTCTCAGACAGTAACTTCGCTAGGAATTCCTTGGATTGTTCTTGGATTCCCTTCCTCATTCAAGCAAGTAAATGTCTTGTTATGAGAGTCTAAGACAGCATGGTGTTGGTCCAACCAATCCATACCAATTAAATAGTCATGTGAACCCAAGGACAGGATGTTCAAAGGTTTCTTGGTACTTATCCCATTCATGTCCACTAGACATGATTTAACCAACTCAACAACCTTTCTCCTGGCTCATGTAGCCAGCTCACCAACCAAGATTTTCCATGCTTTCTTCTTGGCAAATGAAATCTTTCCACTACCTTAGGATCTATATAGCTATGACTAGCCCCTGAATATATTAAAATAGTAAAGGCATGGTTATTGATCATACCTTCTACTTCAATCATGTGTGATTGAAACTCAACTTGCTTGTTGTCCAGGGTTGCATAGATCCTTGGTATACATCTGCCCATGTCCTCCACTGTTTCATCTTGTTGTACATTGTGGACAACTCTCACTTTGTCAATTTTGTGAGGACCATCTCTAAACTTATGGTCTCCTTTACAACTAAACTTAAACAACTAATATGCATTCTACTAATACACAATTAATGTGGAAATCATAGAAAATCATACATGCAACAACACATGCAATTGTTATAAATATAAAGACATGTACAGGATACACAACATACAAATTAACATAGAAATGGTGCTTATATTTTTATGAGAAGGCCACCAACTACGTGTAGACCTTCCATGAACCTCTTAGCCTTAGACCACATTGCTCATCACTCTCAGCAGTGCGTCACCCTCGATCTGGGACTAAACTCCACCCATGGAAAAGGGATTCTTAGGCTAGGATGAGACTACAAAAAGTTTCACAATACATTAGGAAGGATTCCCTCCAAGAAGCCTACTTATGCTCACCGCTCACATACTCTCATTCTCCACATTCCTATCCCACCCCGAGAATATACACCTTCACTATTCCACAGTCCATTGGCTTCTCCACTTCCCTTTTAGGGCTTCAGCAATAGGCAGAATCAAGAATTCTCAGAGCTCTATAGTTTCTGTTGGACTCCCTCCAGGAAAAATCACTTCCCTAGCAATCTCTCTCACCTGGAGAGAGTTTCTCATAGGCCTGACAACCTACTTCTTTTGTCCAACTCCTAAGTCAAACGGTGACCACAATAGCAAAATCAAGTATGGGTTCTAGTAATGACAGCAAGCCACGCTAGTCCAAAGAAAATGTGGGTAGCAACAGCAAAATGGCTAAATGGCTAAGGCGTGATATGGCTCAGGCCAAAAGGGTTAGCTTCATGGGTTTGCAGGTATCAAAGGTTGCAAAGGTCAACAATGGAGGTCATGGCTCAGCTCATCAGTGCGTGCGTGCATGGGAAGGATGGGAAAGAATGGATAGTGAACCCCAACAACGACGAATTTTCCCCATAAAACTCCATGCGCCCATGTTGACACATGGCTCTCATGGGAGCTCGTTCCTCTCCACTTGGAGTTCGTCCCTCTCCCCAAAGGAACTTAGTATACGAGGGGTTATTTCCCCAAACCTTAGTCTTTTAGGAAAGTATATTATAATATTCACTTGGAAATAAGCCCTCTAACTTATCCCTTTTTCCTAGCCTCTCAGCCCCATCCCTTTCCCTACCCAGTGGAGTTTAGTCCCCCATAACTCTTTCTTTGTGGTTGGTCTACTTGTAGCGATGTAATTATATTAATGATCTGAGTATTTACATATACAAAATTAGGCTCCCTGGCCTTCATCATCTAGGCTCTTTGGCCTAATAAATATATACGTCTCCCATCTTATAAACACTTGGATCACCAGCCTATAAACATGATTACAATTCAGCAAGGGCTCGGCCTTGGGGTATTACAGGACCCTCTTGTCCATTATCCTAGACTCACCCTTCTCTTGTGGATTAATTCATCCCCCATCTCTTTTCCATGTCCCCTTAGGAGTTGGTATCACATTTTATTATTAAAACATAGAAATACAATTCACATATTACATAACTTTCTCCGTAGCCACACATTATATCTACATAAGCATTAATTAAACTGGGGATTATATTGGGGATGTTACATTCCCTCTCACCTACAATTGAGTATCTTCCTCGGCGCAATCTATGGCAATATACATATATGAAAATTTACATCACAATACTTAGAAAGTAAAAATTCTACAATTTAATAACTCCAACAACAATTCCAACCATAATTTCATGTTCCTCTCAACTCGTCGACCCAAGGTGTTGAGATTTGGGTATCTTGGAAAGTGGTCCCCTAGTGTTTGTGAGATTATAAACACATGTGGGAAGTACTTTGTACCATGTACCATGTACTTTATGTCTAATTTCACTTTGACTTAGGAGATTTAAGTCAAAAGTGAAATTTGGTCATTTAAGCCTAAAATGACAATTAATTCACTTTGTGGGTAAATTAAGGGACATAAAGTGAAACTATGAAAACTTAAGTAAAGTGGGTTTTGAGTTGAGATTTACTTGAGATGATATCAAAAATTGACTTAGGATGAGATGATATGATATCATCCACCCATTTATTAGGTTTCCTTATGCATCCTTAAGGAGGGCACAAGGGGAAAGGAGAGCTCATTATTCACTTGTATGTTCACCAAAGGAGTTTGGAGAAGGGAAAGAGGATCAGAATGGAAGCATTGGGAGAGAAGATCTTGGGTTCCTCCTTTCATGGAGGGATCATGAAGGCTTAGGGCCCAGCTTATTTGTGGAGGTTGTTCTTGCTAGGAGGAGGGCACACAACTAGCAAGGAGATCTTGCAGTGGTCAAATTGATTTGAGGATATTTTCAGTGGAGAGGCAGCACACGAGAGCACATTGTGGTGCAAGGGTTTCTCCATCAGAGCTTCAGGGAGAAAGGGTGCTTCATTTTAGTGGATAGAGCTATATTTGAGGAGGGTGCACCATGCTTGGGCGCATCTCTCACTCTTGGACTTGTGTTGTAGCTTGAGACAAGCTGCTATTGTATCAGGTTCATTTGTTTCATGTACTTTTTGTATTTCGCCTTCTATTTTCCACATATATATACTTTCATTCCAAACTGGTTTTCCCCTGGGGGGGTTATCCAGGGTCATGTTGACCAAAAATACCTGTGTTCATTTTCATGTATGTTTGTTTTTAGAACAATATTATTTCAGCTCTAAAATATCTATAGGTGTGTTATATAGCTTATGGTATGCATGTGCTAACATCTTGTGACAAAACTACATGCTAGAGCACCCATTTGGCCTATGTAACCGTAACAGAACAACAAAGAAGTTACTGAATAGTTTGTTGTTATAAAACCACAACAAACCCTTGTTTGACAGTTGAAACTTAGAGCCAACCTGAGGTCAAAGACAGACCTAGTTGGCAGCTTGTTAGGACCTGGAAAATCTTCATTAATTAAACTAGGGATTATAGTGGGGATGTTACATTCCCTCTCACCTATAATTGTGTGTCTTCCTCAATGCACTCTATGGTGATATACATATATGAAAATTTACATCACAATACTTATAAAGTAAAAATTCTACAATTTTATAACTCTAACAACAATTGCAACCATAATTTCATGTTCCTCTCAACTCGGCGACCCAAAGAATGCACCATTCGTTTATCAGAGATAACCCAAGGGATGTACCATATGTTTATTGAGGCTAAACCAAGTAATGAGCCATTCTTTTATCAAGGTCAAAATAGAGTAGTGCATTTTGTCTTCTTCAAAATTGTCAAAAATTTACGGATATTCTACCCGCATGTTTTCTTCATGCTCCCATGTAGCATCTTCAGGACCATAACAATTCCATTGAACCTTTACCAGCCTCATGGCTTTTTTTCTAAGAACTTTGACTTTCTAGTCCAGGATGTGTACAGGTTCCACCTGGAAATCCCCTTCGTTCTCCACCTGGATCACATTCCAATCAATTATGTGGTTAGGGTCAGGCACATATTTATTTAATAATGACACATGAAATACATTATGCACTCTCATGGATGCAAAAAATGCTAGAATGTATGCAACTGGACCTATATTTTTTAATATTTCAAAATGCCCACAATATGTTACTGCCTAAACTTATCAAACTTTGCTTTGCCTTTTTTTTTAATAACACTTGTTCTCCCACTTTAAAATCTATGAAAACTCGATTCTTGTCTGCATAAATTTTCTACCTATCCTGGGCAACCTTTAAATTCTACTTTATCTTTTCCATTTACTCTTCCATTTCCTTCAACAAATCTAACCCAACAATTGCTCTATCTGTTGGATTATCCCAACTCATTGGAGTGTTACATTTTCTACCATACAATGCTTCAAACAGACTCATTTTTAATGAGGCCCGATACCCATTATTGTATGAAAATTCCACTAAATGAATATAATCTTCCCACTTTGATGGATGATCCATCACATACATTCTAAGCATGTCCTCAATTATCCTTTTAGTCCTCTTTGTTTTCCCATCTGAATCTGGGTGATATGTCATACTAAGATTTAAATTTGTTCCAAATCCTTTGAACAAACCTTTCCAAAAATTGGAAGTAAACTTTGGATCTCTATCTAAAACTATTTCCTTAGGCACTCCATGTAGCCTAGAAACTTCTTTCATGTATATTTATGTAATATTTGTTGCCTTGTGTATAGTCTTTACTGGAATAAAATGTGTTGCCTTCATCAATTTATCCACTACCACCATGATGGAATCATGTTGCTTCATTGTTATGGGAAGCTTTGTAATAAAATCAACTATGACAACATCCTGCTTCCATTCAGGAATGGGAAATGGTTGTAGCAAACCTATTGGATGCCTATGTTCAGTCTTCACTTTTTGGCATTCTAGACATCTAGCTATGTAATTAGCCACTTCCTTCTTCATTCCTGGCCAAAAATATTGGCTTTTTACAAGTGCAATTGTTTTATGATATTTTGGGTTCCCAACATATGGCACATTATGCATTTCCTTCAAAACTATCTTTTTCATATCATTAGAATTCAACACATATACCGATAATTCCATCTTCTTTTATCTCATAAGAATTAAATTTCTGTTGAAAATTACCTTGTTGTAATATATCTTTTATTTTGAGATATTGTTGATCCAAATTTGATGCCGCAACAATTTTATCTTTGAAATATGTTATGTACATGATAATGGTTGCAACATGCTTCTCATGTGCCCTCCTATTGAGTGCATCAACCACTTGATTTTATTTTCCCTTTATATGATTAATTACAAAGTCATATTCACTCAAAAATTCCAGCCATCTAGTATGTCTAGCATTTAGTGTTGGTTTTCCAAAACAATTCTTTAGACCACAGTGGTCTATCGTTAGCTCTAATTGCTTCCCCATAAGATAATGTCTCCGCATTTTTAATGCATCTACAATTGTTGCTAACTGCAAGTCATGTGTAGCATAAATTCTTTCATGCTCTTTTAAGTTTTTGGACTCACAGCATACCACATGATCCCTTTGACTGAGGACTCCAATGAGCCCTTCCTTGCATGCATTGGTGCACACAAAAACAACTTCATTTGGGTCTTTAATCTTCAATATTGGTGCACTTTTCAATATTTCCTTCAATTGTTGAAAACTTTCTTCACACTTGGAAGTCCATTCGAACTTCAATCCCTTCTTTTGTAAAGAAGTTATTGGAGTTGCAATATTTGAGAATCATTTTATGAATCTTCGGTAATAACCAACAAGACCCATGAATGATCTAACCTCTGTCACATTATTTGGCATTGGCCTTCCTTTAATAGCCTCTATATTCTTAGGATCCATTGTTATCCCATCTGCTGAAATGATATGCCCCAAGTAGTGAATCTTTTTTTGGTAAAAGATGCACTTACTTAGCTTAGCATACAATTTATGCTCTATTAAAACTTGCAACACCATTCTTAAATGTTTCTCATGTTCCTATTTTGACTTAGAGTAGACAAGTATATCATCTAGGAACACAATCACAAACTTTTCTAGGTATTCCTTGAACACTCCATTCATCAAACACATAAAAATTGTTGGGGAATTTGATAATCCAAATGGTACTACCATGAATTCATAATGCCCATATCTTGTCTTGAATGTTGTCTTATTGATGTCTTCTTATTTTATCCTTACTTGATGATAACCTAATCTCAATTCAATCTTGTAAAAGATTCTTTCACCTTTCAGCTAATCAAACAAATCATCAATTCTTGGCAAAGGATATTTTTTCTTTATGGTGACCTTATTTAACTATCTAAAATCAATACACATCCTTAAGGTTCCATATTTCTTCTTCACAAACATAACAGGGGTTCCCTACTGTGACACACTTGGGCATATATACCCCTTCTTTAACAACTCTTTAAATTTCATTTGCAACTCCTTCAATTATGGAGTTCCCATTCTATAAGGAGTCTTGGACACTGGGGTAGCTACTGGCACCAAATCAATAGAGAAATCAATGTCTCTTTTTGGTGGCGATCCCGAAATTTCTCTAAAAACATCCTCAAGATCCTTTAAGACTAGATGGTCTTCAATGCTTACCACTTTATCTTTGGCTGCCTCTTCCATATGGGCTGCAAAAATTTGGCATCCCTTCCTAAAAATCCTCTTCAACTGCATAGATGAAATCTCTCTAACAACTAAAGCTCTTGGAATGCCTTGAATATTTCCTTACTACCCTTCTTCATCGAGACATGTGATTGTCTTGTTGTAACAGTCTAGGACAACATGGTGATTTTCCAACCAATCCATGCCAATTAAACAATCATATGAACCCAATGGTATGATGTTTACATCCACCTTTGTGTTGATTCTATTCATGTCTATTTCACAATCTTTAACAACCTCATTGATCTTTTTCTTAGCTCATATGGCTAATTCAACTAATCGATATTTCTTATGCTTACTCCTTTGCAAGTGAAATCTTTCAACAATGTTAGAATTTATGTAACTATGGCTAGCTCCAGAATCAATCAAAATTGTTATGGGCTAGTTATCAATCTTACCTTCCACTTCAATCATAGGGAATTGATATTCAAATTTCTTATTTTCCAAGGATGCATAAATCCTTGGCATGCTTCCTCCCATGTCTTACACTTTTTCAGCCTCTTGAATGTTGTGGATAGTCCTCTTTATGTCTCCTTTTTGAGGGAAGTCCCTATATAAGCGATTTATCTCACATCCCCAACATTGAAAAGGTTGTTTCCTCGGCCTTTTCCAAAATGAATCTGCATTCTTGTGCTCATTTTGAGCTGCTTAACCTTGTTGATTTGTTTGAGAATTATCTTTTGAAAAAGAGTGGCTTAAAACCTTTCTGTCTTTGATCATTTTCCCCTTTCATCTTGTCATTCCAAGACTTTTGTAAAACTAGCCTTCCTTTGCTTTGATCATAAGGGTACCTTTCTCTCCTTATGGTTTCCCCCAAGGTCTTAGGGTTATCATATTGAATCTTTTCACTTTAGAAGGAGGGTAACCCACTTAGAAAAATTTGGATTTTAACCTTCTCGTCCTTGATGAAGTCAACATACTTCAACAATTCAAAGAATCGTTTCGCATATTCCTCCATTGTCATGGTTCCCAACCTGAGTTCAAAGAAATATTTCATCTTTCTTTCATAGTAATTCTCAGACAAATATTTCTCTTGAAAATATATTTTGAACTACCTCCATGATATCTTCTTCTCATCAAGGTTCTTGGCTTGCTTAAGTTGATCCCACCACATGTCTACCTTTACTTAAAAGTGGTAGGTCATAATTCTAGTTTCTACCCGTGAGGGGTAATCATGCAATTGGAAATATTTCTTAATTTCCAATAGTCAGGCCTCAACCTCTTCTCCCTTCCTATGCCCACCATTGAAATTTGTTGGCTTAATATTTCAGAGTTCACCTTGCAAGATGTCTACCTCATGCATTCTCCTTTGCCTCCTGATAAGAGACACACTTGGGCTACTCACTGGCCCTAAACTTGCATGGTTTCCTCTAGTGTACTTTTTTGGAGAATGATGGCACCTGCTCATGCTTCTTGACTACTTATCATTTCCATTATCACCCCTTTTGCTATGGGATCTTGATGCTAACACTTGATTGTGCCAGATACCTTGTTGACTTGCTTATGCAACATGTTTAAGCTCTGAAGTTTCTCTTCCTGAGACTTCATAATCCTTTTGTTATCATCGCTATAGCTTTTCACTTCTCTATGCAGGATTCGCATAGTGATAGGCTCATGCCTATATCTTCTTCCATTTGACTTTGTCGCAACGTTTCCCATACTGACATGCAGACCTATGAGCTCTTCCTCATGGCTGTAATATCCTTGATCATCTTCCATAACTCCTATCCTCATATAAGAAACAAAGTTTCTTTCATGTACCTCTAATTCCTCAAGAAAATGTGCATGCAATAATTACTGTTAGAAAAATGCATAACATAAAACATTCCATCCATTAGAATATAGGTTATTTATTCATCATTTTATGGAGGACATAATGCACCAAATAAAAATTATGATTCCTTATATGAATTCCTCTCTAAAACATCTTTCCAACGGTTGTACTCACGCCTCAATCTAAGTTCTGAGTGAAAAGTTACAACATTTACATGCTGAAATTTCCACTATTTTACTGCTACAAAAATCTATTTATTAATTTATGATAGTCTTCATTGACTTACTCCTCAATAACTTTCCATTGACTGTTCATTTTCTCGAATTCGATCTCTAAGCTGAAAGTTATGGTCTGGAGAAGTTTAAGCTATTTTACCCAATTAATACCTGCATGTTGCAGGTGTCTTATTTCTCTTCCAACACATTTTCAAGTACCCATAACCAAAATATGACTCCACCACTGGCTTCTATGGGTCACAATATTTCCATTGACTTCTCATGTTCCCCAAACAGATTTTTGAGCAGGAAGTTATGCCCTCTGGAAGTAACTTTGGTGCTAAATTTTTTACCCTCACTGTTTTGGCCACAATTTTCTCATACGAGCTCCATTTTGCAAACCATTTATCTCATTGGATATCTCTCTCTGAGTTCTTTTATTTGAGTTGAAAAGACAAGGTGTACCTTGGTACACTTTGTTCACGTGGGTTTTGATTGGCTAAAAACATAGTTTAGGGACTCAAAAATGTGTCGCAAGTTAATGACCTTCATAAACCACAAAAAATCGCATAAAACTTATTGTTTTACTACTGTAGAAAACCTTTAAATACGAACCATTGATCTCAAATTGCATGGAGTCTAAGCCATTGATCTGCACTACATTGCACATCGACGATCGACACTTTCCTTTGGACGTGTGCAACTCCTTCCCCAATCTTTCGACACGATCGTCGACCATCGACCCAACTCCTCGACGATCGATTTGCACCCAACTCTAAATTGGTCGATTCGACCGTCGACCATATTCATTGGAGAATGGAAATCCTCACTAATTTGGTCAATGCTCGACCATCGTCCCATATATTATCAACGATCCTCGACAACTGTCGAAAGCACTTCCCCAAATCAGTCGACCTGATCATCGATCATCGACCACTTCTGAGACAACGTGGAATGACACGTGGATGTTGACATGGCATGACATGTCATCCCGAGGTGTCGAATTGGGTGACATGGAATGACACGTGGATGTTGATGTGGCATGACACGTGTATGATAATTCCATCATCATCTTCCCTCCATTGGCCATCGATCAATTCTCTTAGACGACCCGAACACTTTGATAAATTCGGTCGGTGCCCAACCATCGACGACTTCTATCGCCGATTAAAAATACTTCAAAATATTTGAATGAAATTGATCGTCGACCATCAATGATCCTCTCTGTATGCATGGAAATTTCATCAAATCCTATTGATCCCTGACCATTGGCCATCAACGTGATTCGTTGGTGAAATTTGACACTTGCAAAATTTGGTCAAAATCTATCGATCCTCGACCATCGGTCGTCGACAATCGGAGACTTCTTTTGGATGAACTCAACTCTTTTACAAACTCGTTTATTTGACTGTCGACCATTCGTGAGTTCAGGTGGCGAACTCCAAACCCTCCACAAATCTCGTTGATCTAGCCATCAGTCGTCGATGAAATCTTTCGATGAACTCTAACACTTAGAAAAATTTGATCGCAGTCCAAGTGAATCTGGACCATTCATCTAATCCCTTTCAAAAAATCCGAAATGAATCATGGTCATCGATTTGATCAACCTTTCAAATGGTCGATATCTTATGGATTTTTAAATTTATCATGGTGAATCTCAGTAGTCGATCTCGAGATCAAAAGAGATCTTGGTCGTCAATTCGCTAAACTTCCTGTAACTCTACAAGAGACCATTAAAACTCGAATTTAGACCATTCCAGGTCGAATTTCCATCTTCAACTTTATTGTTCCACTCCATCAACCTCTCGAGTCATTCAAACTCGTATTTTTCCCACAGATTTGAGGATTTCTCTCCAAATTCTCCATTTTTCCCCAAATCTGTCATAGACAAAATCTACAACAACGAATTTCACCAATTCTCTCTGGTTTTGGCCCATACAAGCCTGTTGTTTGAACCTGAGGCTCTGATACCATAATGTAACATCCCCCAACCCAACTGAGGGACATTACGATACAAAATACTCGTAAAAATGAAATTTATGTTAACTAATTTAATTCATTCACAGCTAACTGATTTCTCGTACCTTTTATCTACGAATTAAAATCATATTTAACTATTGTTCGCTTATATTCACTTGATACATATACAACATGCTAAATCAACATGAATGCAGTCTAATAATTCAACACAACATCATATAAATTATTTCTGAATACATAGATTTCATGCACATTAATAAAACTCATAAATAACACAACAACAATATTGAACACTTATATATTATAAGATATGTGCAACCAACTGCTTGGGATGGACGTTCCACCCAACCATAGACTTGTTGTTCCAAATATCAACAACAAATCACCCCGATCTGAGGCTAATAATCCTCAAAAGAGGGTGGTCTCTCACAATCCACTCACAGCCCATAAAATCACAACCCATTAATATCTTCCTACAACTATCATGATTTTCCACTAAATCTCTTCCTCTTGACCTACCCAACCCAAGGAATGTACCCCTTCACTGATCTTATTCCCTCGGGCATCCCATTCGTTTATCAGGGTCTCTCTAGCACAGGTAACTAAGAATATCTCAACTGGGAACTCAAGGGAACTTATTGCTAGGAAAACTACCAACAAACTAATAGAAAACACTTGTTGTTACAGTGCAACTCACCCAAGAGTTCACTCTTCAGGCATGACAACCTAGTTCTTTAGTTTCCAACTCCAAATATTCTCCATCTTGCTCTAGAATTCACCCTCCATGGTTGCACCAGCTCCAAGCTCTCTTACTTGCTCTCTACTGCTTCTCATGCACAAAAACTCAATATGTAAAATTGTTGTCCCAACCCATACGAATTTCCTCTCCTTTGGCTCGCTTAATTGACTCACATTCTTCCCCAAGCTGATTGTACTCAACCCCCACGTGCCCAATAACTTTGGGATGTGACTATTCACACCCAATCTCTTACATGTATTCAATTATTGGCTTTGGGAACACTTAATGAGAATTTAGGGGATTCATACACCATTAGCAAATTTAGGAAAATGGGTTGAATTAATATTCATGGGTATTTCCCCCTTGGACCCCTCTTAGCCATAATCCTAGAATCTCCCTTATCTTGTGGATTAATTCATCCCCCATCTCTTGTCCATGTCCCCTTAGCAGTTGGTATCACATTTTATTATTAAAACATAAAAATACAATTTGCATATTGCATCACTTTGGTCGTAGCCACACATTATATATACATAAACATTAATTAAACTAGGGATTATAGTGAGGATGTTACACTAAACCAACCCCTTCTCCCTTCTATTATGGAGTCAAACTTTTTTCCACTTGTACTTCTCTCGAAGTTGATGCCACCGTATACCATTAGTTAGTCGGTAGCCTCTTATATTTGACTCATACGTGTCCTGATATTTCCTTTGTTGTAAATCTTGTTGCCCAATATATGAAAACACCCCATGAAAGCCATTGGAAAGAATCTAAAAGGACACTTCAGTATGTCTAGGGTATTGTTCAGTTCAGGTTACATTACAGCTTAGGGGACACTCCTTTGTTGGTTGGTTTCACTTATTCAGATTGGGACAACTACCCTGATGATCGAAAGTCCACTGTATGTTATTTTTTTAGCCTTGGTTCAAGACCTATCGCTTGGGAATGTAAGAAACAATGGATCGTTTCTCTTTATTCAACATAAGCATAGTACCGAGAAATAGTTAATGCAAGTTAGGAAACCTTGTGGCTTGAACAGATCCTTTTAGAGTTTGGATTCGAGCAATAACATCCGAAAACCCTCTGGTGCAACAATCAAAGTGACATCACGCTTGCCAAAGATTCGGTTCAACATCAACGCAACAAACACATCGAGATACATATGCACTTCATCAAAAAACTCATTCATGATCAAGTTATTGAAGAGTTATTTTTCCCTACAGAAGATCAAGTTGCTGACTTTTCCACAAAGTCTCTTGCAGAAGCAAAGTTTTCCAAACTTCGATTTATGTTAGGAGTTCAGGAAGTTGTCATTAAGGCAGGATCGGCTCTAATGCTTCCTTCCTTCTCCTATTGTTTCTCCTTTGTTAATCCTTCAATCTTATTCCAAGTTGTTCTTAAGGGGGGATGTTAGGATGTTTAGACACTTAGGAGTTAATTAAGATCAAGTTGGTCTAATGTGTCGTTAGGGAAAAGTGTGTTTCTTAGTATGTTTCTTTAGTATGCATTTGTAGTTAGGTAATTTGATAGTCATGATATGTTCCTAACATAGAGTGATATGAAAGTTCATATTCTCCTCGATATTAACGACTACATTGATATGTGGCTTAGCACCCGATTGGTCCATGATCTCTATTTAAAGAGCATGGAGGGTCATTTTTTGATGATCGATTGTGAGAAACTCTTTTATAAATCTCTTTGTAATATTTTTCTTTTGCATTAATAAATTGCTCCAAGTGGCCATGTTGTCTAGGGCATGGATATTTCCTTGTAGGGTCTTACCACATGAAAACATCAATGTGTTGATTTTTGATCTGGTTGTGTTAGTGGTTACTGAAGGTGTTTGTCCTCTGTTAGAATGCGTGTGTTGTTGAACAAGATAAAAACCATAAAAAATGACAAAAACAAAGAAAAGTATATAAGTCACCAAGAATTTATTCTTAGAAGAGTTATTACTTATGTTGAATAAAAGAGTTGTGACAAGTCTCTAAGAGTGATCCATGTCCCTAGATTTGTACCTGATTTACAATACAAATAAATATGTATACATGTGAGTGAACTTTATAAAATGTTAATAATAAACAAACAACTATTTCTTCTTCCCCTCTTTTTATATATAGTTTTGATTTATTTTAATATTGAATATATCAAACATGGAGAGGGGTAAAATCTTTAAAGTTCCAATTTTTTTCTTAAATTTTTACATAATCAAGAAAAATAATATTATAAATATTTTAATCTTTATATGACATATCATATCGTATAAATAATTTTAGTAGCAATTTTAAAAATATATTTAATTCATCATTCTTATTTCATATATCACAATTCTTTTTAACATTTTTGTGGTATAATTTCACATCACCTCAATGTTTTTGCCGCTTTATGGCGTGTGGAAAACCCACCCTCGAGAGTAATGATTTCTTTCAAAAAGTTATTTGTGCGCATATTATTAACAAAGGTGCAAATTGTACCAAATCTCATTATCATGGGTTCACAAATAGACAAAGGTTAAAAAACCTTCATTATCATATGATTTATTTGTTTGGTTAAGTTGTTATATGAACTCGATCACAGGGGAACTTCAAAGCAAAGTAATTAGTAAACAACTTAGTGAACATGATTAGCAAATGCCTTGACTTACAAACTATAAAATCCAATCATTATGATAAATCTCAATATGAAGATCCCATTCAGCTTTTTTGGAACTTGCACTCATGAACCATTAGGAGTAGAATATTTTAGTTTATATGTCTAGTGCCTTGGATTATACGATGAGGACATTTTTTGGCAAATTTCCAAATGTGGGTCTAGTGTACAAGGATTAGGATTCCTTCCTGAGAGATATTTCATGGTTGGAATGTGCCCCTTTACACATGCATTTTGTGTTTTAATTAATTTATTTATATATTAATGTAGAATTTATATATTTTACAAAATATGATTCTATGGTTGGGATGTGCCCCTTTACACATGCATTTTGTGTTTTAATTTATTAATTAATATATTAATGTGTAGACTTTCATGTCATCCCTTTTACATAAATATAATTCTTAAATCTAACCAACAACCTAATGAATGCTATTGTTATCCAACATAATTTATAACCTAACTTATTTAATGCTTTTAATTTATCCTTAGTTTGACAATCACCCTCATGAATGCTATTGCTATCAAGTGTAATTTCTAACCTAATTTCATTGAACACATTTTTTCTCATTTACCCTTAGTTTAAGGATCACTTTTAAAAAAAGTTTTAATGGTACTTTTATTGGATGTGAGTTCTAGGGCCGAGGTTCTTCATCAATCATGTGTTGTATCTTGTCATTTGTAAGGTCTTGCCACTTGTAAGGTCTACAAAGGATAAGGTAGTATTATTTTGTCTTCTCATGCACAATGTGTCCCCCCTGTTATCGGGAAATCTTAGTTGATTAGTTGGCTTGTATGCAAGAGCAACAATAAGGTAATTGGATGTTTAGTGGGATGAAATGTGTAACATGTTTAATAAATTAAATGATTAAATAGTAATAATATTGATATAAATTTGAAAATTTGAAATTTTTTGGTTTAAAAATAATAATAATTTAATATAATATAATTTTTTTATAATTTAAAAGTTTTAAATATGAAAATATATTATTTAATTATATAATTTAATTTTTTTAAATATGAAAATATTTTATATAAAATTATATGAGAAAATATATTTTTGTTACTTTTTCCAGATATTTATATTCCACTTTGTGTGTTTTTTTCATTTTTTTAAATTATTTTTAATTAAGTTTAGTTTTTAAATAATTTTGTTTATATAGAAATAATAAGGAATATGGAGTCACTTTCTCTAATGCACACATTGATATTTATATTCCACTTTGTGTGTTTTTTCATCTTTTTTAAATTCTTTTTAATTAAGTTTAGTTTTTAAATAATTTTATTTATATAGAAATAATAAGGAATATGGAGTCACTTTCTCTAATGCACTATGCATTGTTTTGGGTTTTATGTTTGATTATTTTTTAAGGATAAAGAGGAGGAATAAGTGGAATGACTAAGATTAAGAAAGCCAATTCATTCTTTGTTTATGAGAAAATACAATTAGTGTCTTTTGAAATTTATACAAATATTTAATTTCATGATATAAATAAAAAGAGAAAAAATCTAAAAGAACAGATTTCTTTAAATGTTGTATTCTCATAGGACATCTCTATTTAAATGTTGTAAACTAACCAAAGCTAACACTTGACTTTTGAATACAAATTGTAGTTTGATAAAGGACATCTTCATTTAAATGATGTAAAGAAGCTAAGTCACTACTTAACCTTTTACGTGCAAAATTTAACCAAAGCTAACACTTTGCCTTTAAGTACAAATTGTAGTTTGATAAAGGACATCTTCATTTAAATGATATAAAGAAGCTAAATAGCTACTTAACCTTTTACCTACAAAATTTGTAACTAAACATTTGGACGTACAACAAATCAAATGTTCAATATATAACCTTATATTTCAACTTTGTAAGAGTAAATGTGTTGACCATTAATCTCTCAAAATGGAAAATAAAATTGTAAATTTTATTTGCATGCACTTTACAACTTAATATGATATGTGCATAACTCAATATGTGTAAGACTTGGTACATGTATAACACTTATAAATTAAAATGAAAAGACAAAGTTAAAATTCTTAAAGTAGACATATTTATATATCTAA
>ML808237.1:79777-105230 GCA_009831015.1 Picea engelmannii | reverse complement strand
AGCTTAGTGCATTTAGTGAAAGATTGCATTTTACTTCTGAATTACAGAGTTGAAATTGAAAATTGCACTGTTTTTATACGCATATCATTCATTGAAAAATTAAAATTAGACTTTGCATCATATTTATATTTATTTTCTTGTAGAGTAATAACATCAATTCTATGGTTGGGTGCAACGTTCGTCCCATGTAGCTAGTTGCACA
Source organism: Picea engelmannii (assembly GCA_009831015.1). NCBI lineage: Eukaryota > Viridiplantae > Streptophyta > Pinopsida > Pinales > Pinaceae > Picea > Picea engelmannii. The sequence goes on along the minus strand of ML808237.1, from coordinate 105,028 downwards.
GCTGATCTAAATATAAGTGTTTTATCTTGTTTCTCTGTTTCATTATGAGTTTAATTGTTGTGTATTGACTTTGTATTTGAGAACAATTTGTAGGGTGTTTTATTTGAGTTTATTAGCTACTTTTATTTTATTTTAGAATGTTGTAGAGACATTTAGTTCATGGTATCAAAAAATGGTTAAAAATGTATTTTTTCCTGTCGTTTCTAAGCTACAAGTTTAGTTAGCAACAAATTTTAATTTTATGAGTCTTTGTTACGAGGAAAATCTCTCTATGGCTAGGGTAAACCAAAACAGACGGAAACGACTACAGAAATCAACTCTATCCCAAACACATGCTATATAAACCAATATGCAATCAAGATAAGAAAGAGGTCTACCTCGTCCAGATGTTCGATGAATTCCACTGTTGAGCACTTGAACCCAAAGTTATATACCTGCAACTAGTTCTCAAAAAACAAGCAAAGCAAGCATATGGTGATAATATAAAAGGTTAGCAAATTAGATAGCATAATCCATTAATATACATAACAAATAAGCCCATGGATAATTACTCATATATTTGCAAGATATCAATTAGACAGGAAAAGAGTATTTCTATTAATAAATGATCAACAAAAGTGAAATGTTACAAACTTCCGTGTCGGCATGGTTTAGAACCGAGAAACTAAGTTCCTTCTAGCTGGGCCTCCACCACTTTAATCCTCCACCAAAGGCAAGCTCATAAGAGAGAAACAATGAGGTTTTCAATCAATAAGGGAAGATCTTAGGGGTTGAACATTGTATTCAGACTTAAAGGACAAAGGGATGCAGACTCAATATGAAGTAAATAATTTCTCCAGAGTAACTTTGCTCTCAAAGTTGAATTATTTCTCCTCTTTCCATAGCTCAGAATTGACCCATTTATAGCCTTCAAAATGGAACTGAAGGGTTGATTTGGAACATTTTCAGTATATGAAATACCAAGGATCATAGATCTCCTATCGTGACATGGAAACCCGACATTAATTTTCAATTTTTGGTACGAACGAGTTGTAGTGGAGAATCCTATGTATACGCATGTTGTATAGTGTGCAATATGTGTACGTGTGGAAAAATATTTATTTTTGGCTCTGGATCTTATAAACAGGGAAGATAAATCTGCATAGGGAAATGAAATAAGGCCCTATGTGCAAGATTGCATAGGGTGTGGAAAATATTTCTATAACAGATGCCCCCTAATGTGTGAGGTCAGAGGAGTAACTGTGATGGCCGAAATACATTATAAACAACCTAGAAGTGGACTGGTAAGGGACCAACTGGACGAACTAGTTGGTCATTACATTCTACACTGACTTTGCACACATGGCTGCCAATAAAATTACACTGCAGATCCATGTGAAAATATACCAAACAAGTGTCCATGGCCATGAATTGGAAAATACAAATGTGGTTACATGCCAATAGTTTTCATAGTCATGAATAAGGCCCAGTAGAACCAGTCTCAAAACCAATCTGAAGATATATGTATACAATGCAGTACAAAGTGATCTCCCATGATCACTAAAGTCATATAGGTACTGGTCCAATGAAAAGGAAGCAATAGCTCAGGAAATTTGCGGCCACATAGTGATGTCTTCAAGTCTTCTACGCAATCTGCCAGGGGTGCAAGTCTACATCATGTGAATAAAGTAGTTGAGGTCGAACACAATGATACATCATTTGATTATGGGTCATTGAAGTATACCATTAACAAACATGAGACAACTACTGATAATGAAAATAGGTATCAAGGAACCGAGTACATTCTTACAAGTGTGAATAGAGGATTTGGAGATGAACACCTGAAGAATCCATCGATCAAGGGACATTGATGTATTCCCAACTGTCGATGGTGAGAGAGCCTGCCATTAATGATTGCAAGCCTCAAGATACTCATAAGACTCTAGGTCCTGTTTCCAGAATAAATGGGCTGAAGTCGATGGAAAGAGACATATTGAAAGGAGAGAATTAAGTCATTTCTCATCAGTCATCATGAGGTACAAAGCAGGAGCTTCATGATTTGGTGGAAATTGAACGAAGAACGTGTTCACGAACCCATGACCCTTTGTGTCTTTTGCACGTGCCAAGTGCAAGTGGTACATGAAAAAGACCCTATGAATAGTAGCCAATGATGAAAAATGATGACAAAGGTGAGGAAACCACAAATAATTCTAATGGAATCCAGGACACTGCTTGAATCCCAATGTGTGAATAGATGTCTTGCGTTGAACACAAGGGAAACCACCCAGTCAATGACCAATGATGAAATGTTGACTGTTGGGTTCAAGGTTACCTACAAATGATGAAAGTAGGGCCAGGGTGCATGATAGGACTTACGGTATCATGTGATTCTTAGACAAACTGAGGGTATGGACGACATGCAAAGTCAAGAGCTTTGAGGAGTGGCCAACACAAGTTCATAGACTTACTTTGAAAAATAGCATGAGACATATGGAGGAATACGATAGCATAGACCAAATGATGAAACTATGAGATGCATGAGGCATCAATGAAATTCTCTATAGGGACTGGAAGAGTAACCAGCCAGTAGAGAAGACTATGTAATGAGCTCATCTTCCTAAGGCCATGCTAATCCCAAAATTATGATGACAAATGGATGCAATAACTTTGTGCTCTATTCAAAGGTGACACGACTGCTGCCAACATAAGATAATACTCCCTTTCTACCTGTATTTTTTTTTTTTTCATAGACAAATGAATGCTATGATACAGAGGATGAAACGAGTGTCATAAGTAAGCAAAAATAGTTCTAGCAATGGAACATACATATTCTCAATGCAAGGAGATGCATGTGGGAGATGGACACTCGGGGGAATGTTCCCTCCTAGGTATAGGGTGTTAAATTTCAAAGGATATAAACAAGGTTCTGCTTGGTTGAGGATGCAAAACTGTTGAGGAAAATGGTTTATAACGCAAAGTGAGAACCGAATATAGGCTCAATACTGCAAGCAAGGGCATGAGATGCAATCACAACTTAACGCCAAAAAATGTCCCTTTTTATGTATTTTAGTCTACCTGGTGTGAAAAAGGGATACACTTGTGCCAAAATATATGTCTTTTCAAATCCAATTTATGAGTGTGAAAGAGACAAGTTCACTCAAAAATATTTTCTCTTTTTAAAAATGAGTCGGAAAAGAGCTTAACTAATACTCGTGACCTTTCAAGTCCAATTTAACGAGTGTGAAAGGGACAAATCACTTGACAATATTTTCTCTTTTTATAGACAAGTTGGAAAAGAGCTTAAACTAAACTCGTTTGGGAGTCCTTAGGGTATAAGGCCGCATGTTTATGAGTGAGAAATGAGTCTCAACATCAAGTTATTTACTAGCTATGAGGGACTCCCGGTCCTATAGGAAAAAACCTCTGCATGGGCACCAAGTGAAGTAGGGGATCTAACTAGGGCACCCATGTTTGGAAAGTCTCTACAACTTGATAACGAAATGACTTATAGCCGATGTAAGGTTCTATGTCGCAACAAATGGGTTTGTACCTAAGGCATAAAACGTGACATTTTATAGGATAATGCGAAAATCCATGATGGAATGGATACCTATCCTATATGTTGGGTAATGAAAATACATTCCCGTGGCGACGAACGACCAACATAACATTGAAATCTGTAAGAATCCCTGGTTTAAACTGCAAAAACCAAATCAATCCACCCTCGTATTAGTCCATTAGGTGAAAAAATGGCTTAAAACTATAGAAAGTGGATAAAATTTGTTTTTATATAGTAATAAAATAAAAAATTACTATATCATTTTGACATTTTACCCAAATAGTGCAAATTGGACCAAAATACCTCTGAGATTCAAACAGTGATTACAGGAGCATCAGAAAAAGAATATAGCAACCGTCTGAACCAGGTAAATCTACTTCCCTTCCTCTTCATTTCCAGTGGATTAGATTTTTAAATTAGGTTCCAAATTTTTAGTAATTGAGGTCACAAAATGTGAAAATTGGTGTACGCAGGCTGTCTTTTATCGGGTCGCGTATACGATGAGTTATACATTCCTGTTCAAACTACAAGGCGCATATAGCCATCCCTATACGCGATTGTAAGTGAAGCAGAACGTGTACAGGCATGCAAACCATGAATTTTAAGGATGCTAACTCAAATTTTAACTTGTCCTTGGTATGATGGTTCTTGAATGGAGAGAAAGAGAGCACAAAGAGGTCGATGCTGCTATGGATCGATATCCAGGGGCCCAAATGGCCTTAAAGAGATGTGGCTTATATAAATTTTGGGCACTCAAAGGGATGAGGGCCCAATTGAGGTCACTCGAGATGCTTGTGGGTTACTGGGACCCTGAGAGTGAAAGATTCAACCTTGATGGGAAGCCATTGAGGATTGAAGTAGAAAATATCTACTTTTTTACTGGTCTATCACGCCGGGGAGAGGTTGTAAACCTCAAATCATGGGGAGCAGAGAGCGGAATGAAAATAGAGGAGTACATCGATGCCCACTATGTAGAAGGGACTCCTAAGGTAGGGATTCAACTCCCTATCAGGGAAATCAACAATATCAGTTTGAAGATTATTATGCTTGTATTGACTAGGATCATAGGTTCGGCCTCATTGCACTAGTCATCGAGGTCACTCATGTTCTATGTAGTGCAGTGTATGAGACCCACAATATATGACTAGTGTACCTCACTAGTGGCAAATATGAAGAGCCAGTTGACAGAGTGCAAACAGGGGAGTAAGAGGAATCTTGTGTTTGCCTCTATCCTATGCAGTTTATTTTTCAAGCAGGTTTCAACTTTGGGACCTAGAGTCGATATTATTTCGAGAGGACCTTGCGATCCATCCATGGCATGGTGGACCATGGTAATGAGGTGACAGGGGTGAGGTAGGGTGTCGACACGCTACAACGAGGATTTCTTCTACTGGTGGAAGTGATAGGTCATTTCCCTAGATGACTATCCCTATGCAGGGATAAACTTCCGAGAAGATCTAGACATGCCAATTCCACTAGGGACCACCTATGGTGACATAGGTATGTCAAATGTTTTTAAATATTTCATTTTTTTTATTTTTGTATAGTAGAACAAAAAAAAATTTGACTGGTGCTGAAGTACTAACTAGACACTTGTGTAATGCAGACGTGGATCCGCAATGGCCGGAAGGGTTTCTTCGACATCGAAGGAGGAACCAGGGAGATGAGGCAGTAGGAGGAGAAACCGAGAGGGTCATACAAAATGTGCAGGGAAACCTGTCTCGTTTGACTCATAGGATCCCCATGGTTAAGGTAGAGGATCTTCCTAAATCCATGCAACAACAGGTGGTTGGTGTACCCAGAGCATGGGTGACAGTCTTTTGGCGTCTTGCAAACATCGTAGTTTATTACCATGACACACATTTGGATCCACAGGCATAGATTTCATGGATAGTGTAGTATTGGATGTATATGTGTATTGAGGGTATTAGCCCCACTTTTGTACTATAAACACCATATTTTCTGAAATATATAAAAATTGATCTTTGACTTTACTTATATTTTACAATGTGTACATTGATGAGATGGTTTTCTTTGCTTTTAATTATGTGACAAATTCCAATCTAAAACGAAATTAGCATAAGCATCTGATAGATGATTAGAACTCCTAGGAATGTGATAATATATAATAAAATCAAATTTTCATTCTAAAATACGTACCCGTAAGAATCGTCGGAGTAAAGTAGGAACACGCACATGCTAACTTCCATTCAACTGAAATACTACTAACTGGGAATCCAGGCGAACCTCTAAAGAGAAAATACCATGTGAGATAGCATCGCACAAAAGTTCTATAACGACACTATATCCAGCCACATTGTTCAAGGATGGCCCTAGGAATACACCACCCGAAGACACTAGTAGACCCTCGGGTGAGTAAACCACACAAGCGGCGGAAGCCAAGTTTCGTGTATGATGACCGACTCTGTTTGCAAATCCTAGGTATACCGAAAACTCCATTGACATCTGCCAACAAAGGGAAAACTCAATAAGCAAGCTGAAGAGAGAAAGAAAGGGAAATGATCTATACACTAAATTACATTAGTATACAAAGAGTTCCACCCAATATTGGGGCTCAAGCATAATATATTTTCAAGTAGAGCCCATTTATGGGCTCAGCCAACATATTCCCTTCATAATCTTCTAACTCATAGGCTCCTTTTTCTAGAACACGTCGCACGATATAAGGAACGTGCCACATGGGTTTAAAATTTCCTGCCCCTAGTGGTTCTTTGGCTTGATCATACAAGAGGACCAATTCACCCTCAGCGTACAATCGAGGATAGACACAATTATCATACTAGACCTTGAAACGTCTTTTGTTCACCTCAATAGTCGTAGAGGTATCTCGATGTTTCTCATCAAGACTCTCTAGGTGCATAAGGCATCATTTGAGATCGAAAGTGTCAGGTAGGAGCACGATTTCCAGCTTAAGAGAAGGGATTTCACATTCAATCAGTAAAATTGACTCAACACCATGTACTAACTAGAAAGGGGAAAAACCGGTGGCGGTCTTGATCGAGGTTCGGTATGCCCAGTGTGCGGGATATAGCATGATTTGTTAGTCGGACTTACTCTGACTGACAGTTTTTTTCAAAATTTTCTTGAGAGACTTATTGACGGCCTCTACTTGTCCATTTTCCTGGGGGTAATAAGGAGAATAATGACCATGTCTAAACCCCAACTTCAATGATAGTTCTTCCATCATTTCATTCTGAAAGTGACTACCATGATCAGTGACAATATCACTCGGGATACCAAACCAGGCAATAATTTGATTGAATATAAATAAGGTGGCAGTATTCCCATTGGATTTAACTATAGGCATGGCCTCGGACCACTTAGTAAAGTAGTTGATGACCATGATAATGTGTTGATGCCCCCCAGCCAAATTTGAGTTGCAATCAATGAATTCCACCCCCCACTTGCTGAAGGGACCGATGCCAATGATTGGGTGAAGAGGGGCTCAATGCGAGAGCATTTTCCAAGTGAACACTTGGCAAGGGTGACACTTCTTATCCTCTTCAATGAAATATTTAAATATAGTATGCCAGAAACAAACGGCTCGCAAAACGTTTTGGGTTGTCACAAGCCCAGATAGATGATCACCACAAGCCCCACTGTGGAAATCATTCAGGACAGACTCAGCCTCTCCATGAGTTAAAACATGATGCAAGATATTGTCTATTCCTTGGCGATACAAAGTGTCACCGACGATAATATACTTCTTATATTGGTACCTTACACGTCGTCGGTCATCTCGTGAGAGATGCTGAGGGAACTTCAAGGTTTGAATATAGAGGACAATGTCTCCATACCAGGGGTCGAACGACGAGACAAGAAAAATGTGTTCATCCAAAAACAAATCAACATGGATAACATCCTCATCTGATCATGGAAAGTTGGATATTAACTCCGCAAAGACTAGCGATTTCTTGGATTTTGCAAAAGTGAAATCAAGATCAAACTCTTGTTAAATGACAATCCATTTATTATATTTCCCCCCTATGATATGCACGGTAAGGACGTATTGAAATGGAATGACATCGACAACCATTGTAATCTTGCAAAGTAATATATAGTGACGCAAACGTTGGACTGTGTGAACGGAAACCAAAGCTATCTTTTCAACTTAAGAATAATGAAGCTCAGGACCGACCAAGTTTCGACTAAGATAGTATATGACGTGCTCATAGAGCTCATCATCCTCCTAAACCAAAACCATACCAATCATATCCTCATACGTGTCGATATAAAGCAAGTAATCTCTATTGTAGTCAGGAGACTTCAGAAGAGGCCTCAATACCAAGACTTTCTTCAAAGCATCAAATGACTTTTGGGCTCACTCATCCCAGATCAAAGGGGTGTCCTTCTTCAAAAGATGCATGAAACCCTTAGTGATACTGACATAGTTTACTATAAACTGACGAAGAAAGTTAAATTCCCCCTGTAAACCTTGAAGTTTTCTATTTCCTCAACCTTTAGTGCATCTACCATGATCTCAATCTCAGAAACTAGAAATCCCAAAAGATGACCAGACTTAATGCAAAAGACTCACTTGTGATGGTTCAATCAGATTCTATAGTAACAACATCTTTCAAAAACAAGCCGAAGGTGCATATTGTGATTCGCTCTCTTGCGAGAGTGATCAGCAAGATCATCAAGGTAAGCTTCGACTATGTGCTTAAGATCATGAAAAGAGAAAGTCATGGCACGTTGGAAGGTTGATCTGGTTTTTTTAAGGTCGAAATGCATTTTCCGGTATGTAAAAGTACCCTAAGGACATATAAATGTCATCTTGTGTTGATCCTCAGGTTTGATACCCTGAAAATTCATCCATAAAATAAAATACCTCACTTCTCGCAAACTCGTCGAAGCTCTAATCGATGAAAGGCATCAGGAAGTTGTCTTTAGGATAGGCCTTGTTCAGGTCATGAAAGTCCATACATACATGGATGGTTCCTTTCTTCTTATCCACAGGAATGGGGTTGGATACCTATTGGCCCTCAACCAAGTTTTGAGGAAATGTTGGTTAGGTTTGACCAGTTTTTGGACTTCGACGTAGTGATCAAAGCTGGAGTGCCCAGGCAGAGCTGAGATCCTGGATCTCACTTGTTTTGTGGGCTTTGTGGACCCAACATGGGGTTCTTAGGGTTTTGTAATGGGTTATGGGATGTCGGCCCATGGGTTTACCAATGATTAGGCCCTTTTGAAAATGTAAAAGTATAAATATGTAAGAATGTAAAGTAGTAGAGGGGCGAGTCAATAGCTTGCAAGGCTAAGTGCACGTAGTTTTGTGTTTCTTAGTGCAACATACTGTGTTTGTAAGGCTCTAGGCTTGATAGAGGAGTTGGCTCTATGCCTTAACCTAATTTTGGGAAGGTGGATCTAGTGCTTAGTGTGCATATCACCTATCCGATGTGAAGCTTGGCTCTATGGCTTAGTGCACAGGAGTAGAAAAATGTAAGATATTGAAGCCTAATAAAGAAGAAGAAGCAGTTGGTGGATGTAGCCCCACACTGGAGTGAACCACATATATCATGTGTTGATGGTTTTCTTTGTGCTATGATGTTTATGTTGTGAATATGCTTAGTGCATTGATTGTTATATATGATAGATATATCCATGAATGCTTAGTTCTTTATTTATGTTGAATGTGCTATATCTAACTTATGATCCTAAGTGATGTGTATTTCGTCATTGTTACTATGTCGATCTATCCTTAGGGTTTTTTCTGTGATGTGAATGAAGTTGATAAGATAATGCATGTTATCTCTAAGTACTTTGTGAAGTGTTATAATCACATATCTGTGTCCCATCTTGGTTACATACACCTGAGTCCTGTAACCCCCTGCCTCTACCTCGAGTGAGACTTCACCTGCTTCGCAAGTGTTACTGAAAGGGCTAGTAGTTAGGGTTTTGTTGGTGTGATGTTGAAGTGTTGAACCCTAGGCTGCCCCTGTGCCAAAAAATGGTTCCGTTGTCAAGACCTGGAACTGTGATTGTTGGGAACTGAAGTAAAGAAGAGAGACTCTCTATGTGTAGATCTATCATTGTAGTGCACATCATTCTACTTGACTTGAGAATCTCTGTGCTAAGAAAGAAACATAATCTGAGGTAAGATATTGAAAAAGGTAAAGCTTTGTACTTTGATAAGTGAATTTTTTTTTTCGAAAGCATGAATTTAGGTATGTTTAATAGATTTTTTCCTAGTCTAAATGATAGGGTACAGCAGGAAGAAAGAGTTGATCTAAGTAAGGATAATATAAATGAAGAAAGATATGGTATTCCTATGCATAGAAATAATTTTTGGAATAAGAAGTGGATGCAGGAACCTAGAAAGAATTTTTTCATATTATAGGTCCAGCACTGTGATCCTAGTGCGCAGTACAAGAGGAAGAGAGGATTGACACTATGTTATAACTACAGAAGACTGGGACATCTTACTAAGGAATGCCCTGGTATAGGCCATATTTGTATTTGTTGTAAAATTGTTGGCCATGAGGTTGAGGATTTCCCAAGGATGATTTCTAAAGTTGAACAAATGAAAATGATTCAAGAGAATAAAAGCATTTTAGAAGATCATAAAGAGAAAGAATCAGAGGAATTTCATACTACATTAGTACAGTTAAAAGAAGTAATGAATGATCACAAAGATGCCAGTTTACCAGAGATCATGAAAGAAAAATAGCGCATAGGTACAATAATAGGAGGCTTCGACATAGACTGTGTCTTGGATGAGGAAACACAAGTGAATATTATGACATAAAGCACTTGGGAAATTTTGGGAAAGCCTACTATAGTATCTTCATTGGGAAGAATAAGTTTATTCAAAGGAAAGATGATAACCTTATGTGGAAGAATTACTAATGTACCTGTTATTATTCATGCAACATCGAATGAAGAGGAATTTGAAGTCATTGAGTTTGTTGAGAACAACGCCCCTTTCCCTCTTTTGTTAGGAAAGACTTGGATTGAGAAGGATCACATCAAAAGGAAAGAAGAGGAAGAATCTACAGAAAAGAAAAAGAAATAACTAAGGGATTTCATAGCTAGGAAAATAGATTGATTGATAGAAGAATGAGAAGTTAAGTCGAAGAAGAATATGGAAAGAGAAATAGTTGTCGAAATTGGAAGAGCGCAAGAAGGATTAAGGGACTCATCCATGCAAGAAGAAAGAAAATCCACTCAAGAAGTGGTAAGGGAAAGGATATTAACTTCAAACCCATTGGAAGTACATCAGCACTGCGAAGTCACTATGATAGGAGAAACTAAGAATACGAATGGAAACAGGAATCCAGAAACAGTTAGAGAGACTCAGATCATAGGAAAGAAGGCAAGGAATCTCAATAAGAATAAATCCAAGTTAGAAAATCTACAGGAGGTTACAAAGAAGACTTCATAGGAGGTAGGGTTGCAGGCTATGAACCTCACCGAAATAGCAGGACCGCATAGAATGGGACTTCGCCTCAGCGAAACTATATGACAGTTGGAGGCACCCCGACCATTAGAACAATGATCTAGAACGGCTAGGAAATGAATTTGTGGGAGAATAGATCATGTTTGGGACGTTGAGACCACGCCATAATGGACAGATTCACATTAATGGAAGCATTCCTGCCCGTTAGACGAATATGTTACGACACTCTCTTATTTAACCCGTTGGTTGTTGCGTTGGGACCACTTTTCGCCATCCATAATTAACGTTGTTGTTACACATTATTTTGGTCACCCTGGTGATGTTTCTACAAGCATGTGTTGAGGCTCCCAAAAGAATCTTTCTCATGAGAAAAGTGACTGATTTCCTCCTCTACAAAAAAAAATTTTAGAAGGACGTTGCAGGCTAGACAGAAGATATACTGTGGAAATGCCTAATTTTCATAGGCTATCCTAAACCTAGCTTGCAGAGTTTCCATGAGATACTCTATAGACTAGGTACATCGGCATTTGAATACTAATGAAAGGATGAAGTTCACGAAGGTTATAGAAAGGAATCTTCTAGAATATGAGGTGGCATCTGTATTGTTGGGAACCTACTGGCTTCTCTGAATTGGTGGGATCATCCTAATCTCTTTAACCATCTCTCCTTCTCCTATATAATGATGGATTTCTCATGGAAAAGGTTAAGCAAGTAAGCAAGAGAAAGCAAGATCAAGTAAATAATTTATGAAGGAATAGGTTGAGAATTGTGTGAGGAAATCTATTTCAATTGATGTTTGAGGTCTCCATTTGACTATCAAGCTATTGTGGATCATCTTCATACAATTTTTGAGCAAGTGTGTGTGTTGGAGCAAAGGACCACCGAAAGGGAACCTTGCGACATCAAGGTTGTTTGGTTGTATCTTCCACTTTTACTTAATATAATACAGTGGGATGTTTATTTCCTATAGAATCATTCTCATTTTATTACATGACTCCTTGATCACATGTGTAAGTTTTCATTGAATATAGTATTGTTGCTTTCACTTTGGTTGGTTTGTGTTTCATTGCAGATCCAATATCACAAGAGCACTGAAGAAGAGCAGGGACAAAAAAGATATAAGAAAATGATATTCAAAGGTATGTCCTCTCTTGCTTGGAAATCTTTGGGTTATCTTCAACTTGTGTCGGTTACCCAGACTCTGTTTGATTTTAACAGAAGCACCAGTCACCCTTTGGTAATCCTTCCTCATTTTCTCGTAACTTTGGGAGGGAAAACTGTCTTTATTGATGTTATTGTAGTCTAATACCCCTTGGATTTCGATTTACTCCTTGGGAAAGATTATGTCTATTCCATGAAAGCTATTGTGTCCACTCTTTCTTCATGTGATATATTTCCCACACGATGGAGCAGTGGTGACTATTGATCAAATTTTTTTCTTGGCCCTGACTTGACCATCAATTCAATGAACTCCCTAAACGGTTCTTATATGCAGACGATATCGCTCCTGCCACTGGTCAATTATGTGGCATTGTCTCCCATGCCTTTAGTTGTTGATGCAAATGATCCTCTCATTGTAAGACCAATATCATATGACTTGGATCCAGTAGTTGACATGGTGATCTCCTCGGTGGGGCTATTGGAGCTTGATCTCCTTACCCCTGTCGCGACCCTCGACCTGTGTTCTTTCCAGAGTGTGTTTCTTTTGTCAAGTGAAGATCTCTTGGAGGCCATGACTGAGTTTCGTCCCTTGACATGATTTCCTTCCAGAGCACTTTTCTCTTGGAATCTAAGATCAATAAGAGATTTATGAGCATGATTTTCTGATTTCAAGCTCGTTAAAAAATGAAACCAGCTTTGAGCATGATTTTCTGATATCAATCTCATTAAAAAATGAAACCAGTTATGAGGATAGTTTTTTCATCTTTGTGGAAACCTTGTTAAAAACTGAAACAAAGGTTAAGAGCATAGTTCTTGTTTATGTGTCAAGCTCGTTAAAAAATGACACAAAGGTCTGGGGATTGAACCTGGATTCTCAAGCATAGTTCTTGTTCCTGTGTCAAGCTCGTTAAAAAATGAAACAGATTTTTCCCCCTCTCTGTTTGATTCAAGTCCTTCATCTAGTATTTGAAGATTTATTTCATTCTCCTTTGCAGTTGGATGAAACACAGCTTGGGGGAAATTTTCTTCCAGACTAAGGACTTCATGCTAAAGTTAAGCCATGCAAATTCGTGAACCATGCGTTTCGAAGACACAAGCATATTTTTCTATGGTTCAAGCTTGTGTAAAAATGAAACCACCTACCTCAAGCATAGATTTCTATGGTTCAAGCTTGTGTAAAAATGAAACCAGGTCCAAGCGTAGTTTGGTTTAGTTTTAAGCTTGTGAAAAAATAAAATCTATCCTAAGCATAGTTATGTTTTGGTTTTAAGCTTGCGTAAAAATGAAAAAAATCATGAGCTTAGTATTTTTTCTTTCTCATGCTTGTAAATACCTGAGAATGTAACCGAGTAAACATTTATACTTTTTCAGACTCGTAAAGATTATACGAAAAAGGAACCCCCTTGAGTTCTCTTTAAGCTCTTTTCAGACTCTCTAAACATGAAAATATTGTCGAGTGATATTGTTCTTTTCATGCTCGTAAAAGTATTTGAAGAAAACATCTAATGAGAGGTAGTTTATCTCTTTTTTGGTCTCATCAGACTAACTTACGAAAAATGAACTCATTGGAGTTTTCTTTAAGTGTTTTTCAAACTCTCTAAACATGAAAAACCCTTGAATTTTCTTTCTTTAGAATCGTAAAACAAACATCGAAAGACCCATATGGGGTCGAACCACTCCTTCTTAGGGTTCATTAAACATACTCTGAGGGACTCATCCGAAGGATGATCTTAAATCAACAAGCATATGTTATCCTCCTCAAGATTGCGTAAAAATAAAGAGGTACTCGACAGAAATGGTGGGGGGGAATTTGGGAAAGAAATGTGTCTCTGTATTTGTGTTAGTGGAAGTAAGAGTCACTCTTGAACATGACACCCCCTTTATCATTATATCTGTGTTGGGAAATCCATTTTTCTCTTATCTGTCCTTATGCAAGTTCCTATCATGGGTCGTCTTTGAGTCAATGCTGCCAAGACCATTGCCATTTCGTTCATATGTTCAACAGAAGTCCAACCTTGCACAATCCTTCTATCGAGTCGACCATCAACAATTATAAATTCTTACTATGTCTGCCTTCCCTATGTTAGTTTCAAACCATCTTCACACTTTGATCTACTTTAAATATGTTACTTATTTTGTTTCATTGATGGGGGATACATCAAGGCCCTACTGTGACGAGTCTTTTCCTATCAAATATAACTCATTATCCAGGAATAAGACATAGAAATCGTTTAGTACCTTAGAGCCTGCATGCCTCAATTTTAGATTTCTTCGCTTTCGACAGTGGATTCAGAACATTGGTCCCTGATCGAGAGATTCCATCGAGTGTTCAACTTCAGCTCATTTATTCACATTCGATGGATTGTACTGAGGTACCTTGGGAGTAATTGGCATCAATGGTGATTTCCCTCACACTTGTTAACAGTTTTAATCAATGGTTGGTAATCAAGTGGTTTCTACCATGTTTGACTTCAGCTCCTATAATCGCATGGCTGGATTTGTACTAACGGACGATGGGATTGAATACCCTGGATATCACCATTTTGGTCCAGGTTGCAATGAGGTATTTATGATTTATATTGACACATAGATCCACTTTGTATGTCTCTTGGATATGTCTGATTTTGAGATTTCTAAAACATATATCCACAATGTATTCCTGATGGCTATGTAGAATCTTGATGACATGGAACTATGGTGTATGATTGGTGGCCATGACTGACGTTTATGATTTAAATCACTTGTAGTATAAACAGGGGAATTCCTACTTCAGACATGGTATGATATTGCACAGATGCTTGGTTGTTTGTAGGTTTCTGATTAGTGTGCTCCTAGTTTCGGACACACACACATATTCTACAAAGTATTTCGGTTGTCATGAGTTCCAGCCTCGTAATTTGAGGGGAATTTTGTTGCACATTATTTTGGTCACCCTGGTGATGTTTCTACAAGCATGTGTTCAGGATCCCAAAAGGATCTTTCTCATGAGAAAATTGATTGATTTCCTCCTCTACAAAACTTATTTTTATAAGGACATCGTAGGCTAGACATAAGATACAGTGTGGAAATGTCTGATTTTCGCAGGATGACCTAAACCTGGCTTGTGGAGTTTCCATAGGCTACTCTATAGACAAGGTGCATCGACGTTTGAAGACTAAGGAAAGGACAAAGTTCACGAAGGTTATAGAAGGCAATCTTCTAGAATATGAGGTGGCATCCATATGGTTGGGATCCTACTAGCTTCTCTCATTTGGTGGGATCATCCTAATCTCTTTAACCATCTCTCCTTCTCCTATATAATGATGGATTTCTCATGGAAAAGGTTAAGCAAGTAAGCAAGAGAAAGCAAGATCAAGTAAAGAATTTATTAAGGAATAAGTTGAGAAATGTGTGAGGAAATCTATGTCAATTGATGTTTGAGGTCTCCATTTGAGTATCAAGCTATTGTGGATCATATTCATACAAGTTTTGAGCAAGTGTGTGTGTTGGAGCAAAGGACCACCGAAAGGGAACCTTGTGACATCAAGGTTGTTTGGTTGTATCTTCCACTTTTACTTAATATAATACAGTGGGATGTTTCTTTCCTATAAAATCATTCTCATTTTATTACATGACTCCTTGATCACATGTGTAAGTTTTCATTGAATATACTATTGTTTCTTTCACTTTGGTTGGTTTGTGTTTCATTGCAGATCCAATATCGCAAGAGCACCGAAGCAGAGCAGGGACAAAAAAGATATAAGGAAGGGATATTCAAAGGTATGTCATCCATCTCTTGTTTGATAGTAAACTCAATGATTAAATCTTAGGGAAAGTGTCATGTCCTGTCTTGTTTTGTTCTAGATCCAGGTGGATCTAGGGAGATCAGTTTATGTCTGCATTCACCGATTTATCCAGTAACAGTTTCTAATAGAGAATTGATTGTGTCGAGCTATGATTTCAAAACCTAGACATCTCCATCTGCTTATTTACCCCGCCTGTCCATTCTCCTACCATGACTTATCCGTTTTAAAGTGAGAATGTTTGGTGAACAGACTGAGTTAGATAAGTCCATTGAAGAGGTCCTTAAGAAGTTTATGGCTAACAGATATATGTCTGAAGGTGTTAAGGAATCGTCGACTAGGGGACTGCAAGCGTCCCCTTCGATTGCACGATGTCCAGGCCGTACTAACCCCGTGACTGAGAAGTGAAGTAAGCATCGCGATGATCTGGATAATGTAAAGCAGATCTTGTCAATATTACTTGATTATATCCCACCTTTAGTTGTCATGGTTAACTGGGACAACATCCCATGGCACTACGAGTATACTTTGATCATCGCGTACATCCCGAAGGGGATACGCATAGTTGGAATCCAGTTGGGACAGATCCCATCCATGAAGAATACAGACTTTAACCTTAGTGACAGAAAGAACTACGCCATGCTCGACCCTCATAGATACCTAACAAATACTACAGGGAAAACGCCTCTCATTGTCACCCAGTCGTGGATAAATGAGTTAGTGCAGTCCACTATACTTAACGTGATGAACATTCCTCATTTTGGTCGACATCAGGAGGTTAACACTTGCATTAAATTCCTCTTGTCGTGATATCATGGTGGATACATGTGGATCGATAGGAAGATTACTATAGATCTGGCTTTGATCCACCTAATCACAGGGTTCAGTGCACAGGGACCCGACCCTTAGCAGTTCTACCCAGGGAAGGCCTCAGACTTCTCCCTGGAACAACGCATAAAAGAGGCATACGATGAAGTAGAAAAGGAAAAGAGAGGCTACAAGGTAGCCTCTATCCAGGATGGCACAGTGCGCCTCTATTGCCAACTCATAGCTGGCAAGCATGTCTAAAACAACCACCCCACACAGGTCACCAGGTTCGTGGTGGACCTCACAGGGAAATGCATGGAGGGAATTCAAATGAATTGGGAGAGTTACCTCGTCAACAAGCTTGAGAAAGACTTTTGTGAAGCATAGGATCAAGGATATGAGTTCCACTTCAGCTGGCTACTCGTGCTGATTGCATTTTTCACTTGGAAAATGCCTAAGGGAGCATATTTTCCAGAAATTGAACCATTAGAGCCATTGGCAGCTAGATTTTCTACATTATGGTATACTAACGGCATGTCGAAGAAATGGAAGTTGAACGCAGTGTACCATGCCTACTATCAGCAACTGAAGGTTGTCATAAAGTCAGTCCCATGCATGACACCATGTACCTTGCACCAGTACAGAAAAATCACTAAGTTCTCTGCAGACTGAGATTTCATATAAATCACGGTGCACAAGGATGAGAGGAAGGAAGAATTACAGTCCTATTACAATATGACCTACGAAGACATGGAGAAGACCACCAAGGAATGGCTGGAGGAGTTCTATGTACCTATTGCAGATGTAGATCTCTCTGACACTGACATTATAGGAATCCCCTTGGTCACCCGAGTCGAGTATATTGGATAGACTAGCCTGAAGAAGAAGAAGAAAAAGGAGGAAGTCCAAGACGTAGAGACTGATGAGGAGGACAGTGCATCTAAAGGAAATGGATCTGGCTCCCTAGGAGTAGGAGGAGATGAAGTAGATGGACAGGGAGGAGTGGATGAAGGAGAAAATAAAGAAGAAGGTGAAGCTACCTCGCCAAAATATCCCCCTGCTGAAATAATAACTCCGCAAAAGAGGAAGGTTTCTCCACAAAACTTTTCGGCAAGAAAGAAGACCTGCGCCTGTAAGCCACAGTTGGAGGCCACACTCACATAAGATGATATCATTCTAGTCCACGGAGTGATGGAGGATGTGTCCAAGGATATCTTACAGAGATATGGAGTGAAGCAGGATGAACTATATGGTAGGATAGGAAAGAAATTGAGCGAAGTACAGGAAGCTATTCACTCGAACCACGTAGTCCCTACTGCACCTTCCTTGTCAAAGACTGCAGAGTTGCGGGATGAGCCAGCCCAACTTCAGATACTTGTAGACACAATAGAGGCTCAACTTCAGTGAGTCCAAGAAGAGAAGGGGAAGGCAATAGAATCATTGAAATAACAAAAAGAAGAGATCTTGGAGCAATTACAAGTTGTGCGGTACTGTGTAACTGCTTATGAAAATGAGAAAGATGAGTTTTGGGCAATGATTGAGGAAAACAAAGAAAATATAAAGAGGGAAAAGGACCATATTCTCACAAATAAGACTACATTCAAAGAAGTGGTGAGCAGAGAACTTCTCTCTGTGCCAGTATTGGCACAGGAGGAACATGAGGCAGTCGAGCTTCAAGTGATGAAGCTCGTTAAGGCCATCCAGTAGATTCAAGCAAGGGTAACGGAGTTGGAGATCCAAGAAGTACCAAGCACTCTATAGGAAGTGTACAGCCAGAGGGAGGAAGTCGCTAAGAGCATAGTCAGAAGAATCAGATCCCTTGCCTCAGAATGCAAACAGCCGAGTGACAGAAGTGCGCAGACCTATGAACACCTCGCAAAAGATCCAGAGCTTAGGAATTTGGAAGTGCAGCTACAGGATGCACAGTATTAGGCACTGACAGTTCAAGTGCAGATGAAGTCACTCACTACAATCGAGAGAATGAAAAGATCACAAGAATGAAACACATCCCAGCAGCAGATTACTGCCATCCAGGGAAGAGTAATGGAAGTCACACAGAGGCTACAACTGGTGCAAGACGAAGCCTGCATGGTGTTTGAAGAGATCAAAGGACAAGGTTCACAATTGGACCAAGTAATTACGACAGGGGAACAGTGCTTCGAAGGTCCTATTACAGAGAAGATAATTCAATAGCTCACTGAGAAGGAGGCTCAAGTGAAGCAGCAAGTCGAGGTAGCTCGAGATAAGGTGGAGGCCTTCGAAGCAACGCTGCCCATATCTGAGTGACTTGGGACTAGTCACAGGTGAGTGTTGGGGGCCTGTTGGCCCTTGACCAAGTTTTGAGGAAATCTTGGTAAGGTTTGACCACTTTTTGGACTTCGGCGCAGTGATCGAAGATGGAGCACCTAGGTGGAGCTGCGATCACAGATCTCACTTGTTTTGCGAACTTTGTGGACCCAACATGGGGTTCTTAGGGTTTTTTAATTGTTTATGGGATGTCGACCCATGGGTTTACCCATGATTAGGCCTTTTTGTAAATGTAAAAGTATAAATAAGTAAGAATGTAAAGTAGCATAAGGGAGATTCGATAGCTTGCAAGGCTAAGTGCAAGTAGTTTTGGGTTTCTTAGTGCAACATACTATGTTTGTAAGGCTAGGTGCTTGATAGAGGAGTTGGCTCTATGCCTTAACCTCATTTTGGGAAGGTGGATCTAGTGCTTAGTGCACAGATCATCTGTCTAATGTGAAGCTTGGATTTGTGTCTTAGTGCACGGGAGAAGAATAATGTAAGAGATTGAAGCCTAATAAAGAAGAAGAATCAGTTGGTGGACGTATCCCCACACTGGGGTGAACCATATATATCATGTGTTGATGGTTTTCTTTGTGTTATGAGTTTTATGTTGTGAATATACTTAGTGCATTGATTTTTATATATGATAGATATATCCATGAATTCATAGTTCTTTATTTATGTTGAATGTGCTAGATCTAACTTATGATGCTAAGTGCAATGTCTATTTCGTCATTGTTACTATGTCAATCTATCCTTAGGGTTTGTTCTGCGATGTGATTGAAGTTGATAAACTAATGCATGTTATATTCTAAGTACTTTGTGAAGTGTTATAATCACATATCTGTGTTCCATCTTGGTTACAGACACCTGAGTTCTGTAACCCCCCCTACCTCTACCTCCGGTGAGACTTCACCTACTTCGCAGGTGTTGCCGAAAGGGCCAGTAGTTAGGGTTTTATTGGTGTGTTGTTGAATCGTTGAAGCTTGGGTCTTCCCCAAGCCGAAGGTACATAGCTTTATCCACTCTCTTGTGAGAGGGAAAAGAAATATCATCAATGTACACTTCGTCTGTGTGCTTAATATCGTGAAAAGAGAAAGTCATAGCATGTTGGAAGGTTTCTTTGGCCATTTTAAGGCCGAAAGGCATTTTCCGGTATGGAAAATTACCCCAACGACAACTAAATTTCATATTGTGTTGATCCTCAGGTTTGATTTGAATTTGATTATACCCTAAAAATCTGTCCATAAAATAAAATACCTCACTTACCGCACACTCGCTGAGGATCTGATCGATGAAAGGTGTTGAGAAGTTGTCTTTAGGACGGGCCTTGTTCAGGTCACGAAATTCCATACATACATGGATGGTTACTTGCTTCTTATCCATGGGAACGGGGTTGGATACCCATTCATTCAATGGAACCGGGTAGATGAAGCCAACATTAAGTAGCTTCTCCACCTCTACCTTAATAGCAGGGGCCTTCCGGGGGTTGACAGCTCTAAGACGTTGTCAAACAGGTTTAGCATCTAGATAAGTTCTAATATCATGTTTGATAATACGAGGGTTGATTCCTGACATCTCTTGATATGACCAAGAAAATACATCTCGTAATTCCTTGAAGAGTTCGGTGTAGATTAGGATTTCTTCTGGCAAACAATCTGCACTGATATTTACATTTTCAATCTTTCCAGGGGTACGAGAGATACCGATCGTGACGGTAGGAGAAATACTCTCCATGTTTCCTTCGGCATAAATTTCTTGTGTATCAAGTGGAACTATGGTGTGACCGACTATCTAACTCAAAGTAGATCGAAAGTCATCTTGTTCGATTCTCTCAAGCTCTGGGAGAAAATAAGAGCAGTGATGCATATCATCCCAAGGTTTGTCAAAACCATTCATGGATTCGATGATAGCTTCATCCGAAGGCAAAGTCTCATCAAGGAAATCATGTGAACAAGATGACGAAGTGCCCCACATTGGCCTAATAACGGGATCCTCCTCATCCATTGGAGAGGTAACAAGATCGAGATTGGCGGAAGATTCAAGAATAGCTTGATACAAAATCTCTACTGTCAATAGTGGCATGGCCATTATAGCATGCAAATGACCTTCACAAGATGAATTTGGGGAAGTTAGTGTCCACCGATCACTAAATTGGGAAGTGTGTAAAGGAATGGAGCTCCTTGTCGAGGTGGGCCTACTGAACATGGCGTAAACATGGTGGATCGGTGTCGTGAAGTTGAAAGTACGCATAAGGGAAGAATACATTCTGACATCGATATTCTCAGTTGTCGGCTGAGAATTGTCTATCACAATAGATCGACAGTCCAATAGATGCATTAGGACTAGAGTACACAAAGGATAATTGGTCGATCATCACGATCTTCCCTTCATTAGGAAAACAAAGAGTACAGAAGATGGACGATACGACGACAACGATAGAATAGGTCTAATTGCATCCTAGTAGCAAGTTATAATCAAGAGGTGCATCAACTACCTCTACCTCCACCTCTACCATCTTCCCACCTAATTGGACCGGAAAGGCAGGAAAAATACCATGAGGGTGGAAGAAATGACCATCAAAAGTAGTCAATATGTTCGATGACTTGGAAAGAATCAGAGAACCGAGAGCTTTCCAATAGATAAGGAACATCACACAAATGGAAGCGCCTTCATCAACAACCTCACATTTGATGGTATACTTTGAGTACTCCACATGGATTTGTAAAGCCACATGGTAAGGCAAGTGAGGCTTCACATTTGTGACATCAAACTTGATAGATTTTGAGCCACTGGGTTCTAGAGATCCTAAAGAATATAGTAAGGCATTCCTCTGTGAAGGATGTGTCTAGAGTACCTCCAAAGGCAACATCGCACAAGGGGTTTAACCCAGGCCCTCAACAATAGAGTAGTTCTGGGTGGCTCTAGCATTTGGATTATGGGTAGAGCACTTGAGTACTCCTTTCGGAATAGAAGACGATGGCTCTAGTTTTTCAATCTATAATTTTGTCTACGGGGGAGGAGGAGGATATTATATACCAGGAATAGCTTTTGAAGAGCTATAATCTTGAGATTGAGTGGCTACATGAACTTTTGCATCGACCATGTTGATAAACAAAGGGTCGCCATCTTGCAACAATGGGTTTTGACTCCCACCAGCTGCATTTTCGGCATTTGAAGAGCTCGAGGCCATGTGTTGGTTATGTGGGAATGGATTTGTCAGCACAGCGAATGGCAGAGATAATAGCCTTGTAGCTTCTACAAGTTTGGTGCATAAATAGGTAAGGTGATCATCTCTGCAAAGCTTACAAGGAAACTTCACCTTATGTCTTTCTCGTTTTCCCTCTCCAGCATTAGCGTTCATATTTTCATTATTACCATTTTCCTTTGGTTTATTACCATTTTTCCCACCCTTACGAGTATTACGTCCTTTCCTCTTATTCCCTCCTAGTTGTTGGTTACCATTTGGGTTGGCCGACGATTTCACAGAATGTACATCTGCCCATTGAGTGGGTTTGGAAGACATAGATGAAGTTGTCCCTCCTACAGACAAGTTTAGAGACAACTCTTTCATATGGTTTGTCACCGAGTCTATGGACTTTACATTGGTGATACCTACAATGTCGTCGGAATGAGGTCCGGTATTTTTTCTAGGGTCATAAGTTGAACGCAGTGTGTCCGAAAGAAGGTGGTACAACATCCCAGACTGAGCATATATCAAGTCTAACTGTTGGGCTCTAAAAATCGCTTCTTCCTCAATGGTAACCCTAGAAGTAGAAAACTCCTTAGAGATAGGAGCGTGCAAATACTTAAGGAACCATTCTAAAAGAAAGGCTTAGGGTATAGGAGTATTAATCAACCTCTTCCATCTACGCCACTCCTGGATATAATCTGAGATATGAGTGGTGGTATCTTGGCGTAAAGTCAACAGAAGTTCTAGGCCAACATCGTAATGGATGGGCAATTGGAAGTGGTTAAGGAAGACCAACACCAACTAAATAAAATTCCCATATGCCCCCCTACATATCTCAATATACCATTTAGTAGCAACTTTGATGAGGTTGCATTGAAATAATCTTAATCAAATAGAATAGTCATTAAGGGAATTCGATGAGCACCAAAGGTGAAAGGTAGTGACGTGATCACTAGGATTCTCTCCATTTTTACCCTTGAATTTTGGGATGTCCGAAGCAAGCTTGGTGGGGATGGGGGGCCATGTAGGATCATGACTCACAGGGTCATTCATTAACTCAGATAATTCTGGTAGATTAAGTGTGGCCAAAAAAGGGAGACGGGATTGCAGCATCTGGCCCCAAGCTCCCGAGAAAGATTGTTCTTGAGGAATTGCAACCCATCCAGTGTTCTGGTAAGCACCATGGCCATGTATAGGATTATAATTCCCTCCTTCAGGCTGATTCATAAAAGGTTGGTTGGGCATCATTCCAGCAGGAATGTTTTGTTGGGGATTATAAAAGTTCCCCCCAACTGGATTGGATCCGGGTTGGGGGTTGCCCAAAGCGTGAAAACAGCCTCCTCCAAGTGGGAATCTAGAGGATAGCAGTGTATTCATCATGCCAAACATATTTATTGGAATATACACCGAGGAGGTAGGGTTATAGGAAGGAACTTGAGCCGAATCTTGTCTTCCAGGTTGGTTGTTCCACCCAGAAGCAGGAGGATTGGACCCAGGGTTAAAAGTAGGAAAGCCTCCCATATTAGGAGTTGTTTGAGGGATTTGAGACCCACCAAATGAAAAAGGAATGTAAGGAGGTGTAGTTCCCCCAAGCCCAATGCTAGCATTAAGGCCAGTATTTGGGATGGTGTTTGAAAACTGCAATGTAAATTTGGTCATACCATAAGAAAAAGGACTAGAAGCCATATGGATGGACTTAACATTATATCCCAGTGAGTGACCAAGAGACCCAAAAGGGTTTGAGGTGGGAGAGCTTGAGAATTCACTATAGGCCGATCCATAGTAATGATAGGTACCTTCGGCACCACAACCATTGTGGTTGGAGGATTCGAAGGGGTGTCATTAACTATAGTGGGTGTGGGAGTCGAAGGGCTCCCAGTGTTCTGAAGACTAGGTTCAATACTCATCCTTGTATAATCACAAGTATGAACAGTGGATGTGTGTGTGCCATGCCTAATAAATCTATGCCTTTTAGAAGGCAAAGACTCAAAATCCAGTGGTAACTGTAACAAGCAACAGGACCGGCGGGGAGCCTAGTCCACCTCCACAATGACTTAAGATGCTAAAGATAAAAAATAATATCCTAAGCCCAACTAGTAATCAAAGATCACACCAAAAGTAAAATGGCCAATATGCATACAAATGGGGTAAAGTGGCTGAGTGGCCTCCCTCACTAAAGAAGGAATGTCTTTCCTAAGAGGGGCTTGAGACTCCCTGCTAAAGATTGGAGGTAACAAAATCAGTTATAAGGGCCCTCTTCGGATTAACAACCAGTCAGTCAGATCCCCCCGGAGAGGTAAACCTCCATAAAGTTTGTGTGATGTCCGACCCTTATCTAACCCAGTGTACCTGTAAAATAATCCCTACAAGTAACCTGAGACACCTAATTCAAGCAACTAATAAACCACTGTATAACTGATTCACATGTGAGCAGTCATAAGTCAGGTCCACCGTATGGGCAGAGTAGAAAATCCTAAAACCTTGAAAGCACCACCTCTCATGGAGGTAAAGGCACTAGAGAGATCCCCAGATACAAATAGATCCCTAGAAATATCTCTAACGCTCGGAAGGTATCAAGGGGATATCCCTTCAACCGACTTCGCGTGACCTCGTGATTAACTCCAGTGTGAGAGGAGCCTCTTGATCTTACCAATTATACAACTGATTTCTCCACTCCCTCTCTCAGACACATATGTTGATTTAATTTCCTTCGATAAGTTTACTCATAAAATCCTATTCTAATGCACTAAATCCTAAGCTAGTTTGTGCACCCTAGAAAATAAAATCGTGACTAATCAATTTTAAATTATAGCGTTAATTTTAGTGGTCGTGATTACTCAAAAAGGTATGATAGTGAAACTCATGATGTTATGACTCTGCAAGAGAAGTAAATATGAAAATAATGCAAAGTCCTAACTTTAACTTTCAATGAATGATATGCTTCTAATAACAAATGCAATTTTCAATTTCAACTCTGTAATTATGAAGTAAAAATGCAATCTTTCATTATATGCACTAAGCTAATCACAAGGAATCAAAAGACAAAAAATTCCAAGAAATG
>ML808236.1:361897-376511 GCA_009831015.1 Picea engelmannii | reverse complement strand
AGTTTCAAAAACATATTTCAAAATTCATATTTGGATTTGATGGCTAAAGGAAAGAAACCATAAAAAGGAAAGCCATGGGTAAAGAAAAAATGAGGCAAACCTAATGTGAAATCGTATGAAGGTGGGGTTTCATCAAAGAGAACTAGTAATGTGAAGAAGAATGGTACATGTAACTATTGTGGTAATTTTGGACACCGTTCTTATAAATTTAAGAAAAAGATGTTTAATGAATTCAAATATATTAAACAAGAAGGAAACTTTGTTGATAGATAAGTAGAGGTAAGTGATGACCTCAAAAATGTAAATTTGTTTAATTCTAATATAGACCTATCAATAGAAGCATATAATTGTAATGCATGGTTGATAGATTCAGGAATATCTATTGATATGACTTGTAATAGATATTTCTTTAAAACCTATCATGATAAAGCTAATGGTGCTTAAATATATCTAGGTGATGAATGATTCCATGAAATAGAAGGATATGGTGATGTATTTGTAAATTTTCCAAATGGTCATGTGAAACAAATAATGTATCAGGGATTAAGAAAAATCTAATCTTCGTTTCAACAACCAAAGATCAAGGTTTGAAAGTTGAATTTGTGAAGTTATTTTGTCAAGTGAAGGATATGAAAGATCACTACAAATCCATGAGATAAGGAATCAGAGCGGGAGGCCTATACAAATTTGATGTTACTATTGAGAGTCATTAAGCTTTGTTATATACAAGTGTGTCTATAGAAGAAATATGGCAGTTAAGGTATGGACATTTAAATCTCAAAGATCTAATTTTACTTCAAAGAAAATATATGGTGAAAGGTCTTTCAGTTTTTAAGAATGAGCATGTTTAATGTGATGGTTATGCATTAGGAAAACAACATAGGAATATGTTTCCAATGAGGAAAGATAATTGGAAAAGAGATTTTCTTGAATTAATGCATACTAGGAATGTGTTTCCAACGAGGAAAGATAAATGGAAAAGAGTTTTTCTTGAATTAGTACATACTTATGTGTGCGGGTCAATGAAAACTAAATAACCTAGGGGATATTTTTATTTTCTTATGTTCATTAATGATAGAACCAGGTTCACATGGGTCTATTTCATAAGAAAGAAAAATTGTATCTTTGAATACTTCAAAGAGTTTAGATATATGGTTGAAAAGCAGACATGTAAGCATATCAATATACTTAGATCAAAGGGGGGTGAATACACTTAAATATAATTCTTAAAGTACTGCAAAGATAATGGAATTTATAAACAGTGCACAGTTCCACATGCCCCTAAACAAAATGGTGTAGTTAAGAGGAAGAACATAACCATAGTAGAGTGTGCTAGAAGCATTCTCAAAGGTAAGAATCTCCCTACTAGTTTCTGAGCTAAAGTTATAAATACATCTATGTATTTATGCAATACAAGTCCAACCAAGTTTTTAGAGCGTAAAACTCCTTATGAAGCATTTAATGGATATAAACTAGTTATTAATCATTTGAGATTTTTTGGGAGTAAAGCATTTTCCCACATCCCAAAGGAAAATAGAAGGAAAATTGATGCAACATTAGTGAAATATATTTTCATTAGTTATTGTGCTAACCTCAATTCTTACAAAATGTATGATCCTATTACTCATAAAGTCTTTGCAAGTAGGGATGTTATATTTCATGAGTATGTAGATGATTATAGTCAAGATGTATGGAAAATTCATGAAGAAGGCATTGAAAGTGAAAAAGTAGAATAAAGTGAAGATCAACAAGATAATGTTGAATCTCAAAGTGGCATTGAAGCTGCAAGTAGCAACAACACATTAAGAGGGAGTGGATCCACTCCACTAAGTAGTGAATCACTATGAAGATCAACAAGGATAATCAAGACACAAATCAAGTATAAAGATTGTGCTTTGATGTCTCAAGTCATGAGATGAGTGTTGAAGAAACTTTAAATTTTGAGAAAGAAAAGGATCATAAAGAATGGATGAATTCTATGGAAGAGAAATAATATTCCATTGTGAAAAGTGACGCTTGGGAACTAACTAAAATGCCTGAAAATAAAGTTACTATAGGCCCAAAATGGGTGTACAAATACAAGTTCAACTTTGATGGTAGCACATACAAGTTTAAAGTTATATTGGTTGCAAAAGGATATTAAAAAAAGGAAGGAATAAATTATAAGGACACATTTGCACCTATAGCTAAAATGAACACTATAAGACTCATGATTCCATTAACTACTAAACATAATTGGGACTTACATCAGATGGATGTCAAGTTAGCATTTTTGAATGGTTCAATAAAAGAATAAGCACACCTTATTTAACTGTGATTTAACCCATTTTTTTTTTAAATCAAGGACAAGAACATCTTGTATGCAAGTTAAAGAAAGTACTATATGGTCTTAAATAAGCTTTGAGATCGGTATATAAAATTGATAACTTCTTATTCCAATAAGGATTCATAAAAAATAATTGTGATCCAAATCTTTACATAAAGAAATATCAACATGAGAATGTTTTTTTTATTTCATTGTATGTTGACGATTTAACCATAACATAAAGTGCTACAAGTTTGATTGATGAAATCAAAAGAAATCTATCACAAGAACTTGAAATGAAGGATATTGGACAAATAAATTATTGTTTAGGCATTGAGGTATGGAGGGAAGATGGTAAAAATTTGATCACTCAAAGTACATATGCAAAGGAACTTATCAAAAAATTCAATGCGAATCTCTACAAACCAATGTCTATTGCATTAAAACAGAATGCTAAGCTTTACATTGATGATGATACAAAAAAAGTAAATAATACTTTGTATAGACATTTTGGTGGGAAGTTTAAATTAATTAACCACAGCAAAACCTAATATTGCATACTTAGTTATAATACTTAGTCAATTCATGCCTAAGACACATGAGAGCCATTGGAAAGCTTCCAAGAGAGTCATTCGATACATAAAAGTAACTATTGACTGTGGTACTAAATACATTAATCATTTGAATGTTGAGTTTATAGGTTATTCATATTTCGATTGGATAGTTGATATAGATGATAGAAACTCAACCATGGGATATGCATTCAATATAGGATTCAGGATTGTGTCTTAGAGAAGTAAGAAGCAACCAACTATTTCAATGTCCTCTATTGAAGCTGAGTACAAAGCATTGTGTAGTGATACCTATGAAGCAATTTGGCTAACGTGCATTCTTGAAGACATGGGAGAAAGGAAAGGAGTACCTAAAACTATCAAGTGTGACAATAAAAGTTCAATGAAATTGGAAAATAATCCAATTTATCATGCAAGATCAAAACACATTGAAACTCAACATCATTTTGTAAGAAAAAAAATTCAATCAAAAGAAATTGACTTGATGTTTTGTAACACAAATGAGAATATGGCCAATATATTCACTAAGTCTTTGGGAAATACAAAGTTTGTAATATGTATATATATGATAAGTATCATAGAGAATTCATTTCTCCATTAATGGGAACTGTTATAAATAACTGAAGAAATGCAATTGTTGGCAGATTGTTGCAATGTTTTTAGTGGATTCTGAGATTGGTAGATAATTGATAGATTCTGGAAGTAAGAATAGAGTGTAGGTAATTGACAGAGTTTGGTAGTAACAATTGTAACATTCCTAGACTCCTACCTGAGCCCCATTATTACAACTCCGACTTTGTACATATTATACTATCAAATTTATTTTAACTTGGTTCTTAATATGACAATGATACCTTTAATCATATCATTAAAACCTTCCTAAAGACTCATATAATTGTATACTATGCTCTAATACCTCAATTTCACACCTTGGTCACCCTACTAGGTATAATACCTTCACTAAGGTATCCATGGTACCATAATCATTCCCTATCATGAATGCATAATGTATACTACCATTATATGTAGCATTTAACATAAAAAGAACAACAATATACACATGCATAAAAACATATAAACCATAAACAACATATGTACACACGATAAAACATAACATTAAGCACATAAATCATAATCATAACACTTATCTTGTGTAAATGACACCAAATAGATGTAGACCTCAAATGTTCCACTTAGATATAGAATTTATTTCTCCAATTGTCTTAGTAGCAGGTCATCCTCGAGCTAGGGCTACGACTCCACTAGAACAAAGTCACTCTCTCTAGGCCAATTAAGGTCTCATAGTCAATATTGGGTTCAAACCAGGCCAAGGCACCAAACTACAATATCAACTCCAATCAACAATATATCATTCTCCTTGATGCATGAGCATCTTTAGCAAGCACATAGGGAGAGACAACTCAGTGCCTTAGAGCACCTTTAAATCATTTTAGAATCTTAACCGTTGGCGTTTCCTGCAAATATTTTTGAAATGATCGAAAACTGAAGAAGATCAAATGCTTGGGAGTTGAATGATCATGAGTGATCTGGGAGTTTCACTCATAGTATTGAATGTAACGAAACTTAGGTAGCATTTAGGTTTTGTTTTCGAGTAGACGAGTATTCAGAAGGAACCCTAAGAACCCTCTGAGATAAATAGAGGTTTTGTATGCCTGAATGAGGCTACTGCAAGTTAGTAGGAGTTTGTTGCGATTTAGTTGTTACTGAGTTTTGTTGTTGTTTATCATAACTGTAGCCATTTTATTTTGAATGAATATAACAGAGGAAAACTGATCCAATGCATGGTGTTGCTACTGTTTACAATTCCATGTTATTGTTGTTTTCATGAATGAATGAGTTATATTATTGAGTATATGAAACTTTGAAGTGTTTATATAAGTTTCAATTGTTCTCTTCATTTATTTCATGCAAGGCATGCATACAGTTCACAAGGAGTGCGTTGAAAGAGTCTGTCTCGACTATGAAGCTCAGAAGAGATAGCGTGAAACTTATCTTTGCAAGGAGTGCAAAGTGAATGCTGCAAGGTGTGTACAGTCATCTGCAATAACTTAAGTCTTGTGTGAGAATCTGCTATAAGGAGTGACAAAGTCTTTTTCGACTCATAATCTCAAAAGAGATAGCGTAAATTTTCCTTTGCAAGGAGTGAAAAGTGACTGCTACAAGGTGTGCACAGTCACCGGCAAGAACCTAAGTATTTCATAAGAGTCTGTTGCAAGGAGTGCACAGATCCGAAATTCGACTAAGTGTCGAAGTAAATATTTAAGGAGTCAAAATAGAAGAAGGAGAGAAATATCAAGAGAGATAGTGGGAGAAATATTCAAGGGGAGTGAAGTTCTGAAGGTTTCACAAGTCAGCGACTAAGATCTATCTAAGAGGGAGTAGGATCATTCCAGACCGTTGGACCTGGGTAAAGCACACGAGTGTTAAGTCTCTGCATGCATATATAAGAGAGGATTCACTAAAGTCTTGATGAGACTAGGGACCATCCATCATCCAGAGGGATAGGTGATGCAAGATCCATAACTCTAGAACGAAACCACTTCGAGATTTTTGTGGACAAGGAGAAATTGAAATCGCTGAAGAGCAGACCATTGTTTAGTTCAGAGGAGAAACTATCCGGGAGGAGAAATTGTTCGACATTTCAGAGTCAGAATATACAAGGAGTTATGTCATGTAGATGACCAACATAAATCATCGAAGCCGAAAGGATTGATCTAGATCGTCCATTTGATTGAAGTCTGTGGACCATCGTTTTGAGACTTCGACGAAAAGTCCCTTCAAGGGTTTTAGTTTAGGAGTTGAAACTCCCAAACCCAGAAGCTTCAAAGTAAATTGTAGCAGTCTGATTCAGAAGGACAGACAACATAGATCCATGAACTCTGAGTGAAAACATTCTGGGAGAAAATGAGTGTGCAGAAGTTGAGATCCCTGAAGCCTGAATCACCGAAGTGAATCATAACCGTCTGATTCAGAAGGACACACAACAGAGATCCATGAAATCTGGGTGAAAACACTCCAAGAGAAGGTGAGTGTGCAAGAGCTGGGACTCCTAAAGCCCAAAGAGACAAAGTGAACCACAAGCATCTATCTATGGGGGACACGCATTGAAAAATCATTGTCTTTGGGTGAAATCTCTCCAGGAGAAGGCGAAGACTGAGAAGTGGAAATCCCCAAAGCCTGAATAGCTGAAGTGGTTTGTGGCTGTCGATCTACGAGAGACATGCGTTAATAGATCGATATTTTCATGTTTAAGTATTGTGGATAAATTAAGGTTTGAGAGTTTAAAACTCCAAAACCTGAATTGGCGAAGCAGATCACAATCGTTGATTTGAAAGGGGCACGTGTCAACAGATCATAGAGATCTAGGAGGGCATGATCCAGAGAGAAGGAAGGAAAGGAGAAAGATATGAAACATTTATCGAGAGGCTCCATCTGATATCGTGAGATCAATAGTCACACAGGATTGCGAGGATAGAAAGTGCTCAGACTTTAACAATTTGAGAGCGGGCCAGAATGGAAACCATGGTATTGCAATAGGGACGCGTGGCGATTGGTAGTGAGTTGCGGGGATAAAAGTGAGTTTATCCCAAACCACTCTTGGCCATGCCCACAATTGTGTGTTTTTCACGAGGACATAGCCTCAAGCCACATATGGGAAAGGGCTAATAGAAGAGGAGCTAGCACCTGAACCCTAATAATTCAGCAATGCGTAGGGAGAGGTTGTGGGTGCCATAGAATCTGCACCAAAATACTGAAAGGGCCTACATTTAATTACAAGTGAGACCATTAGGGTTTCAAAGAGCTGATTCAGCTCCGATAATCGAAGATCCTTGACTGGGAGGTCAAATAGCCCCAAGGAGAGAAGGGGCGTTTGCATTAAGTGGTATCAGATCCTAAATGTTTTTTTAGGAAATGAAGAAGAGCTCGAAGGTGTACTCTATGTGTGAGAGTCAATCAACACAATGCCACCAAGGATATGTGTGGAGCCACCTTTAACCAATCACACTGTAGAAAGAGAAATGTGAGAGCTTCATGCAAGATTAGAGGCGATGGAGGTAGCATAGAGGAGGGCACCTGATGCTGGAGACATCAGTGATGAAGAAAGCGAAGAACTAGAAGTCGAAGAAGACTCAGGGAAAAATGTTGCTAAGGAATGCTTATTGAGAGTAGTTGTTAAACTGGGAGCTAGAGCCAAGATATAGATCCCAATGTATGAAGGCAACCTAGATGTTGAAGAATTTTTGGATTGGATAAGATCCATGGACAAATATTTTGACTATGAATATGTTGATGAGGAGAAAAATGTCAGACATGATGTCACCAGGCTAAAAGGACATGCAACACTGTGGTGGGATGAAATGTAGGATGAGAGGAGAAGCAAAGGCAAACATAAGATAAATAATTGGGACAGAATGGTAGCCAAGTTGAAGGCTAAATTCATGCCCAAAGATTATCAGATAAATCTGTTCAGGAAATTGCAAAACCTGAGATAGAAAGGTATGATAGTGAAAGATTACACAAAGGATTTCTAAAAGATGAATATAAGGATAGGATAGCGAGAGAAGGATGAAGAAAAATTTTCCAGGTATATAAATGGCCTAAGATATGAAATCCAGGATGAGATCAACATGATGTTAGTAAGGACAGTAGAGGATGCTTATCGGATTGCTCTGAAGAAAGAGGAGAAGTTGGCCAGGAAACATAGTCAATGAAATAGAGGCAGAATCCAAAACAAAGGCAAGGGGATTGTCTAGGATAAGGCACAGAAACCCAAATATGGGACTGAGAAACCACACAATCACTCAAAAAGAGGAGGAAGTTCCTGAGGAAGAAAAGGTGGTGAAAGAAGTTCTTCTAGAGGAAGAGGAAGAAGCAGAGGAGGAGAAGTAAGGTGTTATGCATGTGGAAAGATAGGACACATGTCATGGGAATGTCCCGAGAAAAAGAAAGAAGGAGGACGTGAAGCTCACATTTCTGAAGGACAGAAAAATAATGTTGAAGCAGAAGGTGCAGAGGATGGAAATTGTTTTATTTTGAGGAAGGTTCTCTTAAAACCAAAGTCACAAATTGAAAATCCAGTGTAGAGGAACAGTCTATTCAGGACAACTTGCAAGACTAAAGATAGAGTATGCAAGGTGATAATTGACAATGGGAGCACTGATAACTTAGTATCCACAGAGATGGTGGATAAATTGGAGTTGGAGACAACTGCACATCCAAATCCATATAAAGTCTCATGGTTGCAGAAAGGACACCAGGTAATGGTCAATAAACAATGCCTCGTTGAATTTAAGATAGAAGGATATAGAGATTCAATTCCATGTCATGTGATTCCATGGATGTATGTCATGTTTTTTTGGGAAGACCATGGCATTTTGACATAAATGGAATTCATGATGGGAGAAAGAATACTTACACCTTGGAGAAGAATGGTAGGACACACATGTTGCTGCCAATAGAGGAGAAGAAAGTAAAAGAGGAAGCCATCACAATCATACTTCTCATGAGTGGGAAGGAACTCTTGAGTGAAGTCAAGAAAGGATAGGAGATGCAGTTTGTTGTGGTGAGGAAACCCAAATTTTTCCTTACAAGTACTTCGACGGATGATTTGCATGAGGAATTTCAGGAGCTATTGGACAATTTTGTTGACATAGAAGTGGATGAATTTCCTAACTCATTACCACCCATCAGAAGTATCAACCATCATATTGATTTGATACCAGGAGCAAGCCTGCCAAAGAAAGAAGCATAAAGATTGACACCTCAAGAGAATGAGGATCTAAAGAACCAAGTCCAGGAATTTTTAGACAAGGGTTTGGTCAGAGAAAGATTGAGTCCATGTGCAGTACCAATTGTTTTGAGTCCAAAGAAGTATGGAAGATGGAGAATGTGTACAGACTCGAGAGCCATAAACAAGATCACTATCAGGTATAGATTTCCTTTGCCAAGAATGGATGACTTAATGGATTGTTTAAGTGGAGAATTTTTTTTTTCTAAGATAGATTTGAAAAGTGGATATCACCAGATAAGGATGAGAGAAGGCGATGAGTGGAAAACAACCTTTAAGACAAATGAAGGATTGTATGAGTGGCTTGTTATTCCATTTGGATTAACGAATGCCCCAAGTACTTTTATGAGGTTGATGAATGAAATACTAAAATATTTCATTGGCAAGTTTGTGGTTGTATATCTGGATGATATATTGGTCTTTAGTAGGACTAAATAGGAGTATTCGAGACATTTTCCCTTAGTGATGAGGAGACTACAACATGAGAAGCTCTTGATAAATCTGAAGAAGTCCTCTTTTATGAAGACATAGATCATTTACTTGGGTTTTGTGATCTCTTCAAATGAATTGAAGATGGATCCAGAGAAGGTGAAAGTAATCAAAGAATGGCCATCACCAAGGAGTATGTTTGAAGTGAGAAGCTTCCATGGATTAGAAAGTTTCTATAGGAAGTTTATCAGATATTTCAGTGGAATTTGTGCATCCATGATGGATACATTGAAGAAGAGGCACACGTATTTTAAATGGACATAGGAGGCTGAGAGGAGCTTCAATTTATTGAAGGAGAAGATAACAGAATGACCAATTATGGTCTTACCAAATTTCGAGAAGACATTTCAAGTAAGATGTGATGCAAGTGGAGTTGCAATTAAATCAGTTTTGAGCCAAGATAATAGGCCTGTTGCATATTTCAGTGAGAATCTGAATGAGACTAAGAGAAAGTACTCCACATATGATAAATACTTTTATGCCATAATTCAAGCCTTGAAGAAATGGAGGCACTACCTTGTTCTAAAGGAATTCGTCTTGTACAACGATAACCAATATTTACAATTCATAACCAGACATGAAAAATTGAATCAGACGCCTGCAAAGTGGATTGAGTTCATGCATAGTTTTACTTTTGTCATAAAACATATTTCTGGAAATGCTAACAAAGTTGATGATGCATTAAGCATGAGATGTTTGATTCTATAGGAGTTTCAGGTGAAGACCTTGGGGTTTGAACACCTTAAGGATATGTATTGTGATGATCCATATTTCAAGGAAGCATACGAAGCATGTGCAAATCCTGTGCTAAGAGACAAGAGCTAGTGGACAGAGTATATGATTCAAGAGGGATTGTTGTTCAAGGGCAATCGGTTGTGCATACCAAAATTCTCAATGAGGGATAACCTTTTGAAGGAAAAGCATAGTGGAGGATTGGCTGGACATTTCAAACATGATAAAACATTTGCACAATTGAGCAGTTCATACTATTGTCCAGGTATGAGAACAAAAGTGATAAAATTTGTGAACAAATGTAGAATCTGGTAACATGCAAAGGGAAAAATATAGAACATTGGATTGTATCAACCATTGCCAATACCAGAGAGGCCTTGGGATGTAATAAGCATGGATTTTGTGTTGGGACTGCCAAGAACACAAAGAGGATGTGATTCCATATTTTTGGTGGTGGATAGATTTTCAAAAATGGCACACTTTATCCCATGCTAGAAGACTAGTGATGCAACACATGTTGAAAATTTATTTTTTAAGGAAGTTGTTCAACTTCATGGATTACCCAAAAGTATTGTCTCAGACAAAGATACCAAATTCGTTGGTCATTTCTGGAAAACACTATGGAAGAAGTTGGGGAAATATTTTTCCTTTAGCTCATCTTATCACCCTCAAACATATGGACAAACTGAGGTGGTGAACACAAGTTTGGGAAACTTATTGAGGAGTTTGGTCACTGAGCATCATAATCAGTGGGATCAGATTCTGCCACAAGAATAATTTGCATACGATGACTCACCAAATAGGATCACTCGAAAGCACCCATTCCAAATACAGTATGGAATGCAACCAAGAGGAGTAGCTGAGTTGAGAGACTTGGAACAGAGTGAGATCAGAAGTGCTGGAGCATAATATTTTGCTGCAAAAATGCAGAAGCTCCATGTCCATGTCATAGAGAAGTTGCAAAAATCTAGCCAAGAGTACAAGCGCAGAGTTGATCAACATCGTAGAGAGATTCAATTCCAAGTAGGAGATGAGGTTCTGACACATCTCAAGAAAGGAAGGTTTCCAAGAAGAACATATAGAAAATTGAAAATGAAGAAGATAGGACCATGTAAAATATTAAGGAAGTTTGATGCAAATGCCTATGAAATTGAGCCTTCAGATGATGTGGGCATATCACCCATATTCAACATATCATACATGTATCCTTACAGGGAACATGACACGGAGAGATCAAAAGATCAGGAGAAGATTCAATGGGAGAAGCAGATAACTGTAGCAGAAAAACCATAGATGGAGAATATCATTTAATCAGAGGATTGGAAAGAATAACAGGAGGAAGACCTATTTTGAATATTTGGTCAAGTAGAAGGGACATCTGATATAAGATGCTAGTTGGGAAAATGAAGCTGATATCCAGAAGCATGGAAATTCAGTGTAGGAGCTCATGGACAAGAGTCCATGAATTTGTGTCTAGGGGAGTATGATGCAGGAACATCGTTAGCAAGAACACATGGAGAGACAAATCAGTGCCTTAGAGCGCCTTTGAATCATTTCAAAATCTTAACCGTTGGTGTTTCCTGCAAATCTTTTTGAAATGATCGAAAACTGAAGAAGATCAAATGTTTGGGAGATGAATGAACATGAGTGATCTGGGAGTTTCACTCCTAGTCTTGAATGTAACAAAAATTTGGTAGCAGTTAGTTTTTGCTTTTGAGTAGACGAGTAGTCGGAGGGAACCCTAAGAACCCTCTGATATAAATAGAGGTTTTGTACGCCTGAATGAGGTTTTTGCAAGTTAGTAGGATTTTACTGTGATTTAGTTGTTGCTGAGTTTTGTTGTTGTTTATCATAACTGTAGCCATTTTCTTTTGAATGAATATAACATAGGAAAATTCATCCAATGCATGGTGTTTCTACTGTTTACAATTCCTTGTTATTATTTTTTTCATGAATGAATGAGTTATATTATTGAGTATATGAAACAAT
Organism: Picea engelmannii; assembly: GCA_009831015.1. Lineage (NCBI taxonomy): Eukaryota > Viridiplantae > Streptophyta > Pinopsida > Pinales > Pinaceae > Picea > Picea engelmannii. Next base: position 364,615 of record ML808236.1, on the reverse strand, counting down.
GAAGTGTTTAGATAATTTTAAATTGTTCTCTTCATTGATTTCATGCAAGGCATGCATACAGTTCGCAAGGAGTGCATTGACGGTGTCTGTCTCGACTCTGAAGCTCAGAAGAGATAGCATGAAACTTCTCTTTGCAAGGTATGCAAAGTGACTATTGCAAGGTGTGCACAGTCGTCCGTAAGAACTTAAGTCTTGTGTGAGAATCTACTACAAGGAGTGACATAGTTTGTTTCGACTCATAAGATCAGAAGAGATAGCGTAAAATTTCCTTTGCAAGGAGTGCAAAGTGAATACTGCAAGGTGTGCACAGTTGCCCAGAAGAACCTAAGTCTTGCGTAAGAGTCTGCTGCAAGGAGTGCACATATCCAAAATTCGACTAAGTGTTGAAGTAACTCTTTAAGGAGTCAAAAGAGTAGAAGGAGAGAAATCTCAAGAGAGATAGTGGGATAAATCTTCAATGGGAGTGAAGTTCTGAAGGTTTCACAAGTCACCAGCTAATATCCATCTAGGAGGGAGCGAGATCATTCCAAATCGTTGGACCTGGGTAAAGTGCACGAGTGTTAAGTCTCTCTGTGCATATAGAAGCAAGGATTCACCGAATTACTGAAGAGACCAGGGACCGTCCATCATCCAGAGGGACAGGTGGTGTAATATCCATAACTCTGGAACAAAATCACTTTGGGAGTTTTGTGGACAAGGAGAAAGTGAAATCGCCGAAGAGAAGACCATCGTTCAGTTCGAAGGAGAAAATATCCAGTAGGAGAACTTGTTCGACGTTTCGGTATTGGATGATACAAGGAGTTGTGTCATGTAGATGACCAACAAAAATCACTGAAGCTGAAAGGATTGATCTGGATCGTCCATTCAACCGAAGTTTATGGACCGTCGATATGAGACTTCGAGGAAAATTCCCTTCGAGGGTTTCAGTTTAGGAGTTGAAACTCCGAAACCCCAAAGAGCCGAAGTAAATTGTAGCGGTTCGATTCAGAAGGAAACATGGCAGAGATCCATAAAATTTAGGTGAAAACACTCTGAGAGAAAATGAGTGTGCAAAATTTGAGATCGCTGAAGCCCGAATCACCGAAGTGAATCGTAACCGTCTGATTCAGAAGGACACATGGAAAAGATCCATGAAATCTGGGTGAAAACACTCTAAGAGAAGGTGAGTGTGCAAGAGCTGGGACTCCCTAAGCTCAAAGAGCTGAAGTGAACCACAATCGTCAATCTATGGGGGACACATGTCGACAGATCATTGTCTTTGGGTGAAATCTCTTTGGGCGAAGGCGGAGACTAAGAAGTGGAAATCCACAAAGCCCAAATAACGAAAGTGGTTTGTGGTTGTCGATCTACGGGAGACACACGTCAATAGATGTTAAGCCCTAATATTGGATCATTACCCCTTAATTGGGGCATATTATATTAGTAATGTTATTTTATTTTTGTCAGCTTTAGGCCATTAGTTGTAATTATACCTCCTAGTTTCCTATATATACCGAGGAGACATTTTCATTTTGAATCATCTTGTACTTGAACATTTAATTGGGGTAAAAGGAGGTTTCCCCCTCGAAGAGGCTTATTATATGAAATAATATCTTTTTCAAGGTGTGGATTACTTTCTCTGAGGTTTTTCTATGCTATATTGATATTTGGTTCTTAACATATGGTATCAGAGCTCAAGGTCTTGGGGTTTCGCTGCTACATCTGAGACACCTTAGAATTTTTGCTATAACTTTTGTTTTACAATGTTTCAGAAGGAACGGCTTGGAGGATATTTAGTAGACAGATCAAGGTACGTTGGGTTAAAAATTCATCTCCTGAGGCCTTATACTTTTGGAGATAAGTCCTGTACAAGATAGGGTTTTGGAATCATCCTGAACTGAGTCATTGCAGAATTTTCGCTATAAAAACTTTTCTGTAATGTTTCAGACCCTAAAATCTGGACGATATTTACAGAAATTAGTAAGTTATCTGTGGTAAGACTTTCAGATTCTGGGTCATCTTAAATTTGTAGATACACCCTGTGTAAGATAGGGTATCTGACTAGTTCTATTGACTAGTCTCAAGAAGGTGTTCCAGGTAAAACAATCATAACTTCTTCCTAGAGTATCCAAATTGAGTGGGACTGGTTTCACTGGATCTTGGACAGTTTTTAGTATTGCTGGTGCAAGTTTTAGAATTTTATATCAATTATTTTGTGCGGGGCACGCTATACAAGTGAGATCTACTGGAAAGGCCAAAAATCGGCAAGTTGTGGGGAAGTTAGCATAAATTCCACTTGGCACATCCAATTTTGATTAGACCTGTGGCATTGCAGAGAAGAAATATCAGAGAACTACATAAAAGAAAGTTTCATACCAGAAGGGATGAAACTTGGGACATACAACAGAAGAAATATTGTCTAGCAGAACCACCTCAAAATCAAGGTTCAAAAGTGATACTTGGCCAACATGCCACCAAAAAAGGGAACTTCTACACCAAATAAGCCTCTAGAAAATCCAACTTGGACTCTTGATGAAGGTGAAGAAATGCGTAGGGACATAATTGAACTACAAAAGAAGATGGATTCAATGGAAATTATGTTGGATACTAAGATGGATGGTTTAAAAGGGGAGATCATGGAAGTATTGAAAAATTTTGTAACAGAGAAGACACCTGAAAGTGAAAATGCATCCCATGAAATTCATGATGAGGACACAAGGAAGGTGAATCAAGAATGGA
>ML808236.1:342756-358487 GCA_009831015.1 Picea engelmannii | reverse complement strand
TACCTCCTAGTCTCCTATATATACCAAGGAGACATTTTCATTTTGAATCATCTTGTACTTGAACATTTAAGTGGGGTAAAAGGAGGTTGCCCCCTCGAAGAGGCTTATTATCTGAAATTATCTCTTTTTCAAGGCGTGGAGTAATTTTTCTAAGGTTTTTCTATGCTATATTGATATTTGGTTCTTAACAATAGATCGGGAGTTCCAGGTGTAAGCATATTAGATAAAGTAAGGTTTGAGAGTTAAAAACTTTGAAACCCAAATTGGCAAAGAAGATCACGACCGTTGATTTGAAAGGGGCACGCGTCAACAGATCGTGGAGATCTAGGAGGGCGTGATCTGTAGAGAAGGAAGGAAAGGTGATAAATCTGAATCGTTGATTGAGAGGCTCCATATGATATCGCGATATCAACGGTCACGCAGGATTGTAGGGACAGAGAGTTCTCAGACTTTAAAAATTTGAGAGCAGGCTACAATCGAAACCACGATATTACAATAGTGATGCATGGAGATTGGTAGTGAATTGCGGGGAGAAAAGAGGTTTGATCCCAAAACACTCTTGGCCACACCCATAATCATGCTTTTTGTGCGAGGACATAGCCCAAAGTCACATACAGGAAAGGACTAACTAAAGAGGAGATAGCACCTGAACCTTGATAGTTCAACAACGTGAAGGGAGAGGTTGAGGGTGCCATAGAACCTGCACCAAAAGACTGAAAGGGTCTGTGTTTAATTACAAGTTGTACCATTAAGGTTTCAAAGAGTCGATTCAGCTCTGAGAATCGAAGATCCTTGACCAGGAGGTCGAGTAGCCCCGAGGAGAGAATGAGGGTCTGCGTCACCCCTCATCCTACACAACCCAAGGAAGTGTAGCCCTTCTCTACACCACAATACCTTAGGTTGTCCCACTTCTCTTGCAGGGCTCTAGCATATACCAGACATGAAGTCTTAAAGTTGTAATTATGGGATCTCCAACTTGTTGGATTTCTGAGAGGGGGGGTGAATCAGTAATAGAGCAATTTAATCCCTTTTAACAATAAAATGTAAGTGTTATATCAATGTCGAATTATCATCCAATAGTTGCAGTGTAAATAAACAATGAACAAATGAGCAATCACATACATACATAGTACACCAGTTTTTTACGTGGAAACCCAAAGTGGGAGAAAACCACATGATGCTTTTTCTTATATGTTTTTAAAAATTACATTCATTGGAAGCACCAAATTCCTTTGTTTTCTAGCTACAACTGGAAGGAGGCTCCAACCCCCTAGTTTCTCAAGCTATAACCTGAGGGAAGCTCCAACTCCCCAATTCTCTGGCTACAACTAGAAGGAGGCTACAACCCCCCCTATGTTCTTCGACTACAACCGAAAGGTGGCTACAACCACCTGTCCTTGCCCTGTCCAACCTCCCTGACGTATAAGTAGAATGATGGAACCAATGTCACACTATCATTGTGAGATATACCACTGTAACAACTTGTACCAATCAACCTGTAATCAACCTGTACCATAAACAAGTGCATCAACCATGCATCAACCTGTATCAAACAACCTGTAATCAACCTGTACCATAAACAAGTGCATCAACCATGCACCAACCTGTATCTCAACCTATACCATCAATGAGTGCATCAATTGTGCACCAAATATGTACCAATCATGCATCAAATACACATAAACTATGAATCATCAAGATGTACCAACATCATCAACTATACACCTCATGTATGTGCCAACTCATCAACTACTTGTCTCAACCATGTACCCAACATGTACCTCAACCAAAAGCCCTCATCAATTTCTTCATACAAATATTATTTGTAACTCTGTAATAGACCTGGGGTATATGATCACATACATGAAAAAATTCCTTAACTTTAACAACAAGACACTAGCATGTTCATCAAACTTTACTTTAGTCTCACATGACTAATTTTGGATTAGTCAACAACCCTAACTTGAAATAATCATAACTATGTACTTGTAATGAATAAAGAAATGAAAATGGTACACAATGTTCTTCAATGTATTTTATGCAATTCCTCTAGGCTGCACTACTTGGAACCTCTCATAAAAGGATTTATAGAAAAAATGACATACCTTGTTGAATTATGGATTATTCTAGAGAGAGAACTTGTAGAGCGTGCCTCACACATAATATTTGTTGTATGGATGTGAGAATGGTACAAAACATACTACATACTTCACTATAACCAATATATTTTTCTTATTGAATTTGGATTATTATGAATAAGTTATGACGTTGTTACCCAAAACACATGTTTTAGACTAGTTTCAGGACTAGCCACAAACCCTATTTTCCACGACGTGTAACTCCAAAACTACAACAACCCACAAGATGGAATTTGTATCACAGATACTTGGATATGTTTCCTCGATGGAGTCCCAATTTCACGGTCTGAATCATTCTAGAAAAAAAGGTATTGCGAAAATGGTGAGATGACCTGTAAATAACATACATTAGAAAGCATCATCAAAAGAATTTATCCTCCCTTGAATTTTGGTCTTCTTTACTTCACCTTCCCTCTGAAATTTGGCTTAGATATCCTTTGATTACCTCAGTCACATGTAGATATTCAATAAGCTCAAGTGTGATTAAAATGAGAGAGCCTTTCCTCTTATTTATACTTTCATGTAACTTCCTCAAGGGGTTACCTTTTAACCATCTTAACACACTTTCCTTATTTTAGGGTTAACCCACTTCTAACCACTTGTCCACTTAGTAATTTATCCATTAAATTTATTAATTAAATAATTTCTTTTGTATTAAGTTTGACTTATAGTACACTCATCACTTCACTTTATTATTTACCTTCTAATATCTCTTAAACCACTTTGACTACTTTGACCTTTTGGGGCTTCTAGATGACTCATGAGGGTTCTGCAACTTCACATGGCCATAAATATCTAACCGTGAGGAGTTATGTGACGTTCCACATACCATTGGAAATAGAATGACATGTAATATCCATATAGAATATTGTTACCTGCAAATATATCAAAACTCATACCATTATCCATCAAACAAACTTGGGTCAATTACCCAAACCTTTCTCCAACTTCACATGGTCATAAGTCTCTAACCGTGAGGAGTTATGTGATGTTCCACATACCACCGGAAATGGAATGACATGTAATATACATATGGAATAGTATTACCTACAAATATATCAAAACTCATATCATTATCCATAAAAAAAACTTGGGTCCATTACCCAAACCTTTGTGCTACCGGAATTTGCTACGAGACTTTCTTCAAGGGTTGACATCAATGAAAACCAACCCAAATAATCATCATATATTCTCTCATGGATTCTCTAGGTACCCTCCAATCCTCACAGGAAGGGAAACCTATCCCACACAATTTTCCCTCCAGGGATCCATCCTTCCCCAAGGCAACCCAGGGAGAATTACTCTTAGCAATCATACAAGAGCCACCTAGAATCCTCAAGGTACTCAAGTCATAGGGTCTTAGTGGCTCTCACTAGATCACACCTCAACATACCAAGGAAAAATTGGAAAGAAGCCCCCCATTTTACACTAATATCCTCACTTAAATATGCATGTCTCCTTTTTGACAAGTAGCACTCATGGAGCCACTCTCCCACTACTTGGGAACTCATCCGACTCCTTAGGAAATTTTGGATATAATCATGCATTATGAATTATTCTTAGGACAAATGATTACTTTAATATATTTTTCTTAGCCCCTTTCCTTAATCCCTTAGCCCCCTTTCCCTCTCATGGTATCCTAGCACCCCATAATCTCTCATTTGATTGGTATTTAGTTGATGATTCATTTTCATTAATATATATGAGTGTGATTACATTGTACAATGCTAATATCACTGACATTTTATCATATAGGATCTTTAGCCTAACATCGCATAAGGGCTCCAACCCCAAAAATACATACATAGGAACTTTGAACCAAAAAATACTAGCTGACCAACATAAAATATCATATGTACATATACATAAAAAAATTGGTGTTCTGAGATCGAGGCATTACATTCCCCTCCCCCTTATTTTTTCACTATCCTCAGTGCACTATATACAAAATACAAAACTCTGTTTCTCCAAAATATGAAAAAGGTTGTGGGTACTCCTCTCACATGGCATCCTTGTGTTCCCACATGGATTCCTTTGGACCATATCTCATCCATTGGACCTCTACTAGGTCGATGTTTCATTTCCTGAGTGCTTTCATCTTTTGGTATAAGATGCACATGGGTGGAACATGGAAACCTCCCTTTGGATATACTTGGATAGAAATCCAATCAATCATGTGGTTATGATTAAGCACATATTTCTTTAATAAAGACACGTGAAACACATTATGACACACATGGATGAAGGTAAAGTTAGCATGCATGGAACAAGACCAATTCTCTCCAGGATTTCAAATGGTCGATAATATCATGTTGTTAGTTTTGGGAAACTTCCCAATCTTAGTGAGATTTTTTTATCCCCCACTTTAGAAAAACACATTCTCCCCCACTTGAATTACCTATGTGTTCTACCTTTTTTTGCATAAGCTTTATGCCTATCTTGTGCAACTTTTAAATTATGTTTTATTTTCACCATCTACTCTTCTATTTACATGAGAAAATATGGTGATGGATATATCATCTAGGTTATCCCAACTCATAGGTGTGTTACATATCCTATCATATAAGGTTTCAAATGGGTTAATCTTCAAATATTCTTGATACCCATTATTGTAAGTAAATTCAACTAGATGAAGGTAGTCTTCCCACCTGGAAGGCTTATCCATTATATACATCTTCGACATATCCTCAATGACTTGGTTGACCCTCTCTATTTTCCCATCTGACTCTAGGTGATATGTTGTTCCATAGTTTTAAATTAGTCCTAAATCCTTTAAGAAGTCTTTTCCAGAAATTTGATGTGAACTCAAGATATCTATAAGAGACAATTATCTTAGGCACACCATGTAGCCTAGAAATATCTTTAATGTAGATCTTAGAAATGTTAGTTTTCTTATATGTCAACTTCACTAGAATAAAATGGGAAGACTTTGTTAACTTATCCACCACTACCATGATGGAATCATGTTTCCTTACAACCTTGGGAAGTTTAGTGATTAAATAAACAATGACAACCTCCCATTTCCATTGAAGAATGGGTAATGGATGTATTAATATAGGTGTCTATATGTGCTCAAAATTTACCTTTTGACACTCTAGACATATATCTAGGTAATCAACCACCTCTTTATATATTCTAGACAAAAAATAATGGCCTCTTACCACTGCAATAGCCTTTTGATACCTTGGATTCACAACATAGGGTACATTGTACATTTCTTTTAGCACTAAATTTCTAAACTCTCAAGATTTAGGCACATGTGACTTACCCCTATACATGAGGACTCCATCATCTTTCAACTAATAATCCTTATATCTTGGTTATACATTAGCTTGATGCAATGCTTCCTTTACTTGAAAATAATGTTAATCTAGATTTGCAGCTCCAAAAATTATGTCTTTTAAATTAGACCTATACATACTCATTGTTGTAGCATGCATCTCATGCACTCTCCCACTGATTCCACTAACCACTTTATTTTATTTACCTTTAATATACTTTATATAAAAATCATATTCACTAAGGAATTCCAATCATCTAATTAGTTTGGAATTCAATGTTTGTTGTTCAAACAAATACTTTAGACCACTGTGGTCTATCCTTAGCTCAAAATGTTTTCCCATGAGATAATTCCTCCACATATTCAAGGCATGAACTATGGCTTCCAAATCTAGGTCATGTGTGGCATAGTTCCTCTCATGCTCTTTCAATTTCCTTGACTCATAATATACTAAATGATAATGTTTTGTAAGGATTCTACTAAGCCCTTCCTTTCATGCATTAGTGCACTAATATTTAAAATACCATGGAAATTCCATTGGAATAGTTTGCCACAATAGATCTTGCAATTTTTTAAAATCTTAGACTGTGCAAATTATTTCCTTAGATCCCAGATTAATTATCACTAGCTTAGTGCTTGAATTTATAAAACAATTGAAATCAAAATGAAAGAACAAGAAAAAAAATACACCATATAGAACATGAATCCAAGATGTAACTTGGGAAACCTGATACGAGAGAAAACCCATTTAGAAGGTGAGGCCTATGCTCTATTGTATTTTCTTCAACTAAGAAATGCAAGTACAAAGATAGGGGCACTAACAAATGGAGTTTCCTTTGACACCATGGTTTGAATGGCTACTATAGAATTTCCTACCTCCTCTGTTATTCCCTGAAAATCTGACTCCTAGATGTTCTTCTCAACTATGGAACAAGTATAATGTTAAAGAATGGAACCCATTCTCCTCCTAGTGGCCCAATATTTAACATAGCCTGATAACCATCTAGGATTAGGGTTTTTACATCCTCAAACCTTAATTAGTGATAATATTTTGGACCTTCTTGAATATTCTTGAAATTCCACATATGGATAGTGCCATATATGTGAGTAATAAGGGTTGACATGGCATCCACTCGTACCATAGTGATCAACAAGGTACATCAACTTGCGAGAGGCACAACTTCCACATATGAGCTTTGATTGGGGTGGCTTTTGCATCGTTGGAAAGGTCGTGGCGTGTATAACAAAATAAAGGGGCTATATAGGTGCTCATAAATTTTTGAACCCCCAAAAAGTCGTTTGATGCCTCAAAATGGATCAGGATGATTTCAGACCTGAAATTTCCAAATTGGGACTTGCCACTAAAATGGGCCCTGCAACCCAATTCCTTAATTTTTTCCACCTAGAAAGTACTAAGATTGATGAAAAATCATATAATGATCCAATATAGAACATACCTTCCCATTTATAGAGTATTTTGGTCCCCAAAATATTTTACTAAATAAGGCGAGGAAATGTTTCCTTTACCTTCTCCTTGGAGTACCATTTTTTCTTACCTGGAAGTTGTCCTTTCAACCCAATCTGTGAAAGGTCATGTTGCCCCTATCTGCTAATTCTAGAATTCTTCTACAAATTGTATGTAATATCCCTAAGCCCGAACCCAATTGTAAATATAAATACAAATGTACTTAAGCTGGTGAGTTGTTTTGATATCATTTTTGTATGCACATTTCATGGCATAGTTCGCGCATGTACTACGTAGTAAAATGAGGAAGTGTGCACATTCCATGATACTACGCGCAACATATTAAGTGCGTATGATGTTGAGGCCAGGTAGCCTTTGTGTATATGATATGTTTTATAGGCTGGTGAGCAAGTTATTATAAGCTAGGATGCTTATGTTTTGATTAGGTCGGACAACCTAGATGTTAAAGGCCAGTGCGCCTATTTTTGTACATGTCTCATATTTAATATAAAATACATCACTGCGCACAGACCGACCATGATAAAAGAAATGGGGGACTACACTCCACTAGTTAGGGAAAGGGAGGGGCTAAGTTAAGGAAAGGGGATAAGCTAGGGAGCTTGAGCCAAAAAGGAATATTATATTAATATGTCTTAAAACATAAAGTATGGATAATTATTTTATCCTAAGTTCCAAAGTTGGGGACAAGTGGGCCAAAGTAGCTCCCAACATGACAAGTGTCAAGTTGGAAACATGCATACATATTCTTGGGACTTAGTTCATTTTGGGGGGGATATTTTCTTTTCATAATTTTTTCTGCTATTAGGGAGCCATGTTTCCATGAACATTTCACTCACGCAGTCAGTTATCCTTCATACATTCCTATCACTGTACCTGAACTAGTATCCATAGCCATTTTTTTGTTGGTGTACCTGGTTAGTGTTAGAGAGGGATTAAAGAAGTAGGTTGTCACGCCCGTGGGATATTGAAGAGGCGGGTTGTCAGGCCCATGAGAAATTCTCTGGGTGAGAGAATCGTTGGGAATTGATTTCTTGAATGTGATAAACTAAAGCTACAGGGCTCTGAGACTTCCTGTCCGACCCATTGTTGAATCTCAGAAAGGAAGTGGGGCAGCCGAAGGACTATTGAGAAGAGAAGGGGCACACTTCCTGGGGTGGAACAGGCATGTGGGGAATGAGGGACTGTTGGCTGTTAGTTGAGTGGGAATCGTGACAGAGTCTTTCCTATTGTCTATGAGTCTATAGCATGGTTAGGAATCTCTTTACCCGGGTGGAGTTTAGTCCCAGCTCAAGGGTGACTCACTGTTGAGAGTGATGAACAGTGTGGTCTAAGGCTGGGAGGTTCGTGGAAGGTCTGCATGCAGTTGGTGATATTCTTAAAAAGATAAGTGTTAACTGGGTGATCAAATTACATGCTGCATTGTTATTTACGTTCTTATTTTATGGGTTTATCATATGCTTGGTTATATCTGTCTGTAAGTTTTTTGGGTATTTCCTGTATATGCTGCATGTCTATGTTTACTGTTATTTCAATGTGAATTTGTGAATTTACATAATGTATTTGTTTGTTACATTATATATATAAAGCTTCTGCAAGAGTGTTGTGTGTGTATGTTTTGAATGCATGCAGTTAGATTTTTTTTTATGTGGCATAGTTCAGTTGGTTGCTGGGTAGGTCATAGTATGTTCCACAGTGAGAGAAAAAAAGTGTTCTCTAGTGTAGCGTGGCCTGACCATGGGTGGCCGGGGATGTTACAATATGGTATCAGAGCTTCAGTTTTCAACATTGAGCCTGGATGGGCCGAGCAAGTTGAGTTGACGTGAAATTTCATAGAAGATTTATTTTGAACGGGTCAAATTTTCTGCAGTGGAATTCACGAGGATTTGATGCACATAAAGGTGAATGTGCATAGGGGGGCGCACTAAAAATGCATGATGTGTAGTGGAAAGCTTTTGATAGTTAAAATTCATCACTGCGTGACAATATATTAGCATGCTGGTGCACGCGCTAAATTTGGCATTGCACAGTGTGCATACACATAAGAAGTTTGCACGGTGTGGGCATTCGTAATAATGGTACGTGTGGTGTGCACAGTATTGGCACAACACAATGGAGTTGGGTAGCTACACGCGCAATGTGGGTAAATGTCGACGCACGACATCTCAGTTAGTGGTGCGAACAGAGTTTTAATGCACGGTGGAGGCGTACTAAACTCTAGCATGGTGCAGAGCATCGAGTGAAATGTGCGCGGAATATCTGCGCGTGGTATAAAAAAAAAACCTATGCACGGTGGATATTGGCGCGCGACATAAAAGTAGTGCATGCAAGTTATTGGCGCATGACACAAAAGTAGTGCGCAGTTATTGGCACGACAAAGAAGTGATACACAGTGGTTTTAAAGTGCGCGAAGAACGATTTACCTTGTGATGTTGCAACACATGGAAAATATGGATGCAAAGATTGAAATTTGTGCGTGTGAAGTTATTTGAAGGGTGAAGAACAACAGGAAACCAACGAATTTCCACGACGTTTTATATCGTTTGAACGTCACCTTTTTGCAGCGCGTTTTTGAGGTCCTTAAGAGCATTTTTAGCAACTCAAAAACCACGAGAACAGATTGTGCCAAGGCACATTGTGTCTCTATAGCTCAAATAAAAGAGCTCAGATAGATATTTCTAATGGTGTAAACTATTCATCAAACATAGATTTTATGAGAATGATACAACAGAAACAATGAAGGGTAAATTGTAAGACCCAACTAGCTTCACAGAGCCATAACTTTCTGCTCAGGACTCGGAATTGAGCATGTGAGAAGGCGTTGGAAAGGTCTTAGATAGGGGAATATAATTATCCACCCAGAAAATTGATCACATCATTCAAATTTCCATGAAATCAGAAGAAAGAATTCTGATATATATTATTGAACCAGAGTGGTTCATATTTTCATGAAATTGTTGAAACAGTTAGCCTGAAAAAGTTTTGTTGGTTTCACATTTTGCAAATTTAACAACAACTAGATCAAGATCAGTTTAGAGTCTGGAGTAATGGAATATGCACAAGGGAATTACAACCAGGAATATGAAGTCAGAGGGATGGATGTCCATTTGAGCATCGAAGGAACAAACTCCAATGGACATGGAGAAGAAAGGAATGAAAACATGAATATGGTAGAGACCATTAAAAATTTGCAGAAGGATGTCCAAAGCCATAAGGATGATAATGAAAGGATTATGACAGCCAAGGACCAGCAAGATGACTTCAACATGAAGTTATTACAGAGCTTGAACAGAATAGAAAATAAATTGGATAAGGAGACTGGCTCGAGCAAATCGAGAAGTCACAAGTATCATGATGAGAAAAGAAAATCAAGAAGTGTTAGAAGAAATCACCACCACTCCCCAAGACATTCCAATAAGAAGGAACACAACAACTCAATTCCATCCCCTATCAAGAAGCATAAGAGTTATGGGGTGGATGAACTATGAAGAGAAATGAACAAAATGAAACCTCCTACTTTTGATGGTGAGCACAAGAAGGATGAAGATCCAGAGACATGGCTGATGGGCATGAGAAAGTATTTTCAATTGCATAATTATTATTCTCATGCAGAGGGTAGAATTTCCATCTATCAACTCAAGGGAAAGGCATCCATGTGGTGGGATCATCTTGTGCAGGTGCAACACATCAAAGAGAAAAGTGTTACTTGGAGGGAATTCTAGAGGTATTTTGAGAAGAAATACTTGATTAAGAGATACTATGACAAGAAAATGAAAGAGTTCTTTGAACTCAAGCTTGAGAGTATGACCATTGGTGAATATGAGAGAAGGTTTTTAGAAATGCTGAAGTATGTCTCTTCCATCAAGGATGAGATAGTGAAGATTCAAAGGTATTTGAGTGGATTGCCATCATTTATCAAGGAAACATTACAGTATGATGATCCCAAGACATTGGAGGAGACCATAAGGTGAGGTAAATGACTATATGATCAACAAAAATCAAGGCCAACATTCCAAAAAGCTTGGGAAGACAAAAATAAATTCAAGGTGGATCAGAGGAAGAAGGGATATAAGCCACCATTCTTCAGAAACAATCCTCAGGGACAAGAAACTCCTAAAGAACCCAGAATGATTGACACAGGGATTCAAAGGCCAAGGCAACCACCTATTCAATGTTGGGGTTGTAAAGGGGATCACATGTTCAAAGATTGTCCTCACAGAGGTGAAAAAGGGAGGACTGTTCACAATGTACAACAAGATGAAACAGTGGAGGACATGGGCAGAAAGGTACCCAGGATCTATGCAGCCTTGGAAAACAAGAAAGTAGAGTATTAGTCACATATGATTGAAGTGGAAGGTATGATCAACAACCAAACCATTGCTATTTTAATTGATTCAGGAGCTAGTCATAGTTATATAGATCCTAAGATGGTGGAAAGTTTTCATTTACCAAGAAGCAAGCATGGGAAATCTTGGTTGGTGCGGCTGGCTACATGAACCAAAAGAAAAGTTAATGAGATGGTTAAGTCATGTCTTATGGACATGAATGGAATGAACACCCGGGCAGATTTGAACATCTTGCCTTTAGGTTCCTATGACTGTCTAATTGGGATGGATTGGTTGGACCAACATCATGCTCTCCTAGACTGTCATAACAAAGCATTTACTTGCTTGGATGAGGAAGGGAAACTAAGGAAAGTGCAGGGAATTCCCAGGGCAGTAGCCATCAGAGAGATTTCAACATTATAGCTGAAGAAATGTTATAGAAAAGGGTGTCAAATATTTGCAGCTCAAATTTGGAAGATTATGCAGTCCTAGAAGATTTTGAAGATGTGTTCAAGGAGGTACCAAGACTACCCCCAAGAAGGGACATTGATTTCTCTATAAATATAACACCTGGAGCAACTCTAGTGTCAAAAAATCCTTACAGAATGAGTACACCAGAGCTGAAGGAGTTACAAATGCAACTTGAATAGCTTCTGAAGATGGGGTATATATGCCCAAGTGTGTCACCTTGGGGTGCCCCAGTCTTGTTTATGAAGAAGAAAGATGGAACATTAATATTGTGCATTGATTTCAGACAGTTGAATAAAGTGACTGTGAAGAATAAGTATCATCTTCCAAGGATCGATGATCTCTTTGATCAATTGAAGGATGCAGAGATATTTTCAAAGATAGATATTAGGTTAGGATACCATCAGGTAAGGATTAAAGAAGAAGATATCAACAATACCGCCTTCAGGACAAGGTATGGTCATTATCAGTTCACAGTGGTGCCATTTGGGTTGTCAAATGCACCAACTATATTCATGTCCTTAATGAATGGTGTTTTCCGAGAATATTTAGACAAGTTTGTCATTGTCTTTTTGGATGACATTATTGTATATTCTAAGTTAGAAGAAGAGCATGAGCATCATTTGAGGATGATGTTGCAAGTATTAAGGGAGCATCAATTGTATGCCAAATTGAACAAGTGCTTATTTTATCAGAAGCAAATTCGCTATTTGGGACATATCATTTCAAAGGATGGGATAGTAGTGGATCCTGAGAAGATAGAAGCCATTAAAGAATGGGTAGTGCCAAATAATGTGACAGAGGTCAGATCATTCATGGGTCACTCAGAAGGCAAGACCCATGAATAATGATTATTTGGCACTAATCATGTTATTGATTGGAATGTGATTCAGGTGGAGCAAGAAGGCGCTTTTCAAGCACATCCGGTGTGCATTCTAGACCGAAAAATCAAATAGCTCCATAATCAAACCACGTGGCTTGTAAAGGTCCAATGGACCTAGTACGGTCCTAAGGACACTACTTGGGAGCATGAGGATGCAATGCAGGCATAATACCCACATCTTTTTGAGGATTTTTGAAATTTAGCTGTACATGGGTACATGATGCACTAAGGACAGTGCATAAATAAGGGGAGGGTATTGTAATATCCCTAAGGTTGAACCCAATTGTAAATGTAAATACAAAGGAAGTGGGGCAATCGAAGGACTGTTGAGAAGATAAGGGGCACACTTCCTGGGGTGGAACATGCTTGTGGGGAATGAGGGACTGTAGGTTGTTAGTTGAGTGGGCACTGTGACATAGTATTTCCTATTGTCTATGAGCCTATAGCATGGTTAGGAATCTCTTTACCCAGGTGGATTTTAGTCCCAGCTTGGGCGTGACTCATTGTTGAGAGTGATGAACAATGTTGTCTAAGGTTGGGAGGTTCATGGAAGGTCTGCATGCAATTGGTGATATTCTTAAAAAGATAAGTGTTAACTGGCTGATAAAATTACATGATGCATTGTTATTTACATGTTTATTTTATGGGTTTATCATATGTGTGGTTATATCCATCTGTAGGTTTTTTTGGTATTTCCTGTATATGATGCATGTCTATGTTTACTGTTATTTCAATGTGAATTTGTTCATTTACATAATGTATTTGTCTATTACGTTTTATATATAAATCTTCCGCAAGAGTGTTGTGTGTGTATGTTTTAAATGCATGCAATTAGATTTTTTTTTTATGTGGCATAGTTCAGTTGGCTGCTGGGTAGGTCACAGTATGTTCTGCAGTGAGAGAACGAAAGTGTTCTCTGGCGTAGCGTGGCCCGACCATGGGTGGTCGGGGATGTTACAATGTATATTCTCCCAACTCTACCTAAGCTTCTAGTTCTAATTCCTCTATGGTAGGTAGGACTTGCTCCTTAGTTTCTTGATCCAACATGGAAGACGTATAGAGCTTCATATTCTCCACATTCACTACTGAGTAAATGCACATCTATGGGGGTAGACTAAGTGTATAGGAATTATCACCCACCTTCTCCAATAAGTCAAAAGGGCCATACCTCAGAGTCTTGGCCTTATTACCAAGACCCTATAACATTTCTTTTTTTAGTTGTAACCAAACTCTATCTCTCACTATGAATGATTCATTTGTTCTATGCTAATCATGTTGGGCATTGTACTTTTCTTGTGACTTCTTCAAAGTCTCGTGTACATGCAAATGGATCTGCCTAATATTTTCAACAAACTTCTTTTATTTCAATGCTTTTGTTGTGACGTCTTTCATCACTCCTCCTTTTTGTCGATAGACAACATCCAAGGGTGAAGGAAACAAGTAACCAAAGAAATTTTCAAAAGGGGACTTTCCAGTAGAAGTATGGACTAATCTATTATAAGAGTGTTGAATGTAGATCAATTTTTTGTCCTAGGTATTTGGATTCTTATGATTATAACCCCTCAAAAGTTGAATCAAAGTCATATTGAATACTTATGTCCCATATGTCTATGGATTCAATATTGTAGTTCTCTTCAAATTAGTGTCCATCTTCTACTAAATTGTAGTCCAAAAGGAACTAACAAATTTGGTATCCCTATTTAAGATTATGATCCTTGGTATTCCAAATTACACCCAAACCTATTCAAAGAACATATTTTTTTCTTCCTTTCATTCGATAATGTTTTTAAAAGGCATGAGAGTGCATATATTTCTAAGCCTATCAATTACCAAAAATAGATAGTCACATCCCTTCCTAGTTTTTGGAAAACCACCCACAAAATCCATGGAAAAGCTTTCCCAAGGTCAAGTGGGTACAAGTAAGGGATGGTATAAGCCTTTCTTCCTATTACTGGGCTTGTTGGTATGAAAAATCACATGTTCTCTAATATATTTAGCTATATCTTCTTTCGTTCTGGGACAATACATACGCATGCCTTTGTAAGATGACACCTATCTTCCCGACACTAAAATTCCTTGCAACCTTGGAGGTATGATCCTCTTTGATAAGATACAAAATTTCACCTTTAAGAACATAGAGATTTTCTATATTGTAGAGAAACCATTATGTAGATGATAATCAACCTTAACATCACCTTCTTCTACATGAATTTGGCCATGTAGATGCTAAAACACCTCTTTGAAGTGTTATCCATAATTTTGGTTGTCATGATGAAGTGATGATGATGGAGAAACAAGGCTCTTCACTAGGACACTTTCCTGAGAAAAGTTACATTTGTCTGCTTCCAGAAATCATGTTTTTAAGGGAGGTTCACAGGCTACCTATATATTTGCCTGCGAGAATCCATGATTCTCGCAAGCTTCTTTAAGATGGAGTGTGAGGGGTTCGCAGTGTACCTAACTCTCAGGGTGTGAACATCTTCTAAAGGAGGAAAAAAGATAAAATCTCGAACCTTCTAGAAGAGAATCTTCTAGAAGGATGAGTTGGCATTCGAATGGTTGGAAAATACTGGTTTTCCTGATATCTTGGGATCATTCCTATCCAAGTAACTAATCTATCCTCTCCTATATATTGAGAGGAATGCTCATGGAAAAGGTGAGAAGCAAACTAGCAAGAGATAAATTGGAGAATTAGTGAGATATTGTATGAAGGACTGATGCTACAGCAGCTAGAGACACCAGCAAGGTCATCAAGAGTGGTTGATTTTCTTCATGCATGAGCAAGTGTGTGTGTCAGAGCTAGGATCCATCGAAAGGAGATCTGCAATATCAAGGCTTAGGTTGTAAGTTTCACTTTCTATCTGTTGGCTTTCGGAAGTCACTCCTGGATTGCTAGCAGGAGAAGAGCCCGAAGCCCATCAGATTTAATGTCACGGTTTGTTTTAAAGGGTGATCAAATGGAGGAAGACTCCGAACGACAGCGCATCAACTCAGAAACCAGACCAGGCATACATGACCGAGTGAGGGATTGATAAACTCCAAACAGTGAGATGTAATAAAAGGGTGAGTAGATGGAAGACTTATGCAAGAAAGGGCAATGGTCCACAATAAACATCAAGTTTATTACAGATAAAAGAAGAAATGAGCTCAAATG
>ML808236.1:311038-342656 GCA_009831015.1 Picea engelmannii | reverse complement strand
GAAGTGGAGAGGAGTGAGAATGATAGAGGATAGGCCATGTAGAAGGGCGTCCAGGATGGAACTACCCCTAGGAGGGAAGCTGATGTGGAAAGAAGGGGATGCGTGGCAGGCGATGGGTGGATGATGGACAGAAGGGGAGGCCATGCGGGCCAAGGAGGAGGAATGGACAAGCGACACATGGCAACAAGGGATAGCGGGTAGAGGGTGAGTGAAGTGACGAGAGGAGGGTCCACCATGGCTAAACACAGGGCAGCTGAGAAGAGCGTGGCCGCACGAGCGCCGTTGATCCGGGCGCTGCGATCGTGGCCGCCGGGAGCTGCATCAACAATTCCGGACCCCCCCCCTAAGCTTAAAGGGAGAAAGGCGGGGGGGGGGGTCCGGAATGACCTTTATCTCCGTTGATCCGGGCACGCTCATCTGGGCCGTCGGAGAGATGCGCCCCCGATTCCGGACCCCCCCCCTTTGCTTAAAGGTCGGAAGGCAAGGGGGTCTGGAATTTGCTGTGCGCCGTTGATCCTGGCACGCTGATCCAGACCGTCTGATCTTGCTTACTGTTTACCACGGGTGCATTATCACCCAAAACTTTGGACGGGTGGGTTCTAACCCATTCATTTGATCTCTGATTCCCCTAGCGAGAAATATCGCTAACACTATCAATTTAATACAGTAATGTGTCCCTTTCCCATAAAGATGATGTCACTTTATTACATAACTCCTTGATCATATGTATAGATTAGCTATTGAATATATTGATTTGCTTTCACTTCGATTGGTTTGTACTATTTTGATCTGAACGGCACAAGAGCGTTGAAGCGAAGATTGGAACAACAGAGACCCAAGGAAGTGTTCATAAGGTATGTCTATGACCCTTGTCTCTTAGTTCATTCAATAGGTTAAATCTAGGGAAAGAGTATCATTCTGTCCTGTTTTGTTCTAGATCCAGGTGGATCTAGGGAGATCAGTTTGTGTTCGCACTTACAGATTAATCCTGAAACATGAAGTCCTCATCTTTGTGTATGCCTCTTTGAACACATCATGGGTAAAAGGCTCCATGTGCATAAGAGTTCCCAAAGTTATAATATTGGATGTGGGTAACCATGAAAGCATGTATACCAACTTATTAGTGTTTCCCTTCTTATATTAGATGAATAGATGAAACTATTTCAAAAACCCCATCCACTTGTAATGTCTAGTAACACTCTAGTTTGTTGTAGCTTACTCTAGGCTTGAAAATATTGCAATGGTTGGTGATCAGTGTGGATAATGTTTTCCTTGCCCATCAGATAGTTCTTCCATTTATTAACATATTTAACTAGGGCATAAAGTTCCTTATCATATGTAGGGTACTGCATAAATCCCCCATTAAATATCTAATAATGATAGCATATTATCTTACATCATTGCATCAAAGCCGCTCCTAGAGCATATACACTTGCATATATCTCCAATTCAAAGTAATTATTATGAAATGTGAGAAATAGTGCTTGATCGATATTTTGTTTAAGCTCATCAAAATCTTTTTGATTATTCTTTGCCCACTGGAAAATCTTACCACTGGCTATGATGGCGTGGAGTGGTGCAACTATCATTGAAAAGGACACTATGAAATTTTGTAGGTACTACACCGCTCCAACAAATATCCTAAATTTAATTCCATTAGTAGGAACTTACCACTTGATGATGGCCTCCATCCTTACATGATCTATCTTGAGTTCCCCTCCACAGATCACATACCCTAAATACACCAATGAATACTCAACAAACTCATATTTATTAAGGTTAGCTAGTAGTTGATGTTTTTTTAGAGTCTCTAACACTTGGATAAGATGTCAGATATTATCTTCCTAGGTATAGCTATAAACCAAGATGTCATCCAAATACACTATTAAAAATGAATTTGAATAGGGACATAATACATCAGTCACCAATCACATAAATGTAGCTAGTGCATTTCATAAACCAAAGTCATGACAAACCATTCATACATAATTTTGCTTCTATTGAAGGTGGTCTTCTAGGTGTCTTCTTCTTTAACACAGACATGGTGGTATCCTGATTTGAGATCCAAATTACTGAAGTACTTGGCATGCTACAACTAGTCTAACCAATCATCAATCCTAGGCATAAGGTACCTATTCTTGAGTGTGATCTTGTTCAAATCTCTATAGTCGATACACATTTTCCAAGTCACATCCTTATTAGGTAATGTAATAATAGGTGACCCACAAAGTGAGGTTTTTAGTCAAATTACTCCTTTCTCCAACAATTGTTGTAATTGTTTCTTCACTTCTTCTGCTTCTATAACATAATTTCTATACAACCCAATATTTGGTAATGGGGAGTCATGCAACAATTCGATCTCATGCTCCACTTCCCTCTTAGTTGAAAGTCCTTTAGGATCCTGGAACACTCCTCTATATGCCTACAAAAACTCCTATAACTATTGTTTCTTATTTTTGGTACATCACTCCAGGGATGTCTTTACTCTTACCGATTCCTCCCATCACTGATCTCTATTAATAAAACAAATACATATTTCTTACTAGAATTCATCAACTTTTTGATTTGGTTAGAACTTACGAGAGACATATTTGAATTTCCTTTATACACATTTATGATGTAAGAATTCCCATCCTTGATTAGGTGGCATTGGTTTTCTCTCCACATGAAGATCACATCCCTTATATACATGTAGGGGATTCCAAACACTACTCCACACAAGTCAAGGGGTACTACATCTAACTCCACTTCACCAATAAAATTTTCACTTATAGAAAATTTGATCTTACATTGTTTAGTGACTTTGATATTTTCATCCTTATTCACCCATCCGAATGGATACATGATAGGATGATCATGAACCTCCAACCCAATCTTGTAGACTAGATAATCTACTATGAGGTTGGCTTGTGAACTAGAATTGAATAGGGAACCTACCTTGTTTTTTCTTTACCTGAATATTAATATGGAAGAGTTTTGTCATTTCCTTCTCTACCTTATGATGGAGGCTACTTAGATTGACCTCCTTCTCTAATGAATTGTAAACAATCTTCTCATCCACATCTAAGCTTATCTTTACCTAGTTTCTCAAATCCTTTCCTAGGAGGTTCTTCTTCCTAGTGTCCTTCTTATGGTTCTTTGGATTCAGCTCTAAATGTTGCTTCCAACACTTGTCTTTGATGTGACCATAAATATTGCAATGGTTGTAATAATTATTTGGATCCTTGCATTTATGTGCATTGGTTGTTGTTGGGTTCGAAAATTGACATATTTTTCCACCTTTTCCTTATCATTTTACACATTTTCTTCATGTCATCCATATCCTTTTCACACTCACCATTTTCCAATGCTTTATATTTTGGCTTAGGTATGATAAGTATACATGTTGCTTCAATTTATTAAGTCTTGCTTGCATTTGAGAAGGATAATAGTTGTTTTAGGGTATTTATTGACAAAGTGTTGAGAGAATATGTCCAGGATGATTAGATGCTACATGAGCTAATACTATAATGATTCAGGAAGTTGTTACTTGATCCAGATTTTATGAGCAGAACGAAATGAATATAGATTATTAACAGATGCTTAACACAAAATAACAAAGATACAATAAAATTGGTTTTCTATTCAACAAGGAAATAAGATGAAACTGTAAAATGCAGCGGAAAACAAGCTTGCTAGAATGGTGGCAGCTTATCTCTAAGGAGAGATGAGATGGCTGCGCTTATTCACAATAATATAATTACAATGAGGCTCTAAAGGCCTTTTTACAATAAAGAGGAGTTTCAAAAACCCTAGACATCCAAAAACCTAACCCTAGGAGATGAAGCACCAAAATTCACATGGGCCCCGTTTGGGTAAGCCAGTACATCAACTTCCCAGGGTCATAACTTTTGCATACGATCTCTGTTTTAGTCGTATGATAGCCCATTGGGAAGATCTATCCGAGGACTACAAAAATTGTCAAAAATTTCATGATGAAATTTTCCTGGTTACAGCATAACCAAAAAAACGTCGTTTACAATAAAGAGGAGTTTCAAAAATCCTAGACATCCAAAAACCTAACCCTAGGAGATGAAGCACCAAAATTCACGTGGGCCCCGTTTGGGTAAGTCAATACATCAACTTCCTGGAGTGTAACTTTTTCATACGATCTCCGTTTTAGTCGTACGATAACCCGTTGGAAATCTCTATCCGAGGACTACAAAAAACGTCGTTTAGGGCCTCAAAATAGCTTCAGAAGTTCAGGACCCAAAAAACTACTAAAATTAGTAAATTACGAAAATTGCCAGAAAGTTGTTTTGAGCCAACTGGAAAAGGTGGGTGGCCATCGATATCCACCTGGATCAATCCTCCCTCCTTAGGAAGCAATGGTCTCCATTGCGTTGAGTTCCCCCATCAGATGAGGAAATTTTTGCTGAATTTGGCCCCGGGTGAGCCACTTGCCTTGGTGCAGGAGCTACTCTGCTTTGACGACTCGATAAAGCTGGATCCTTTGTTGTCGAGTGCCCTTGATCCATGTGTCCACAATATGATCACTAGATGCCTGTTGTATGCAGTTGGGGTTGAGCACAGTTGGTGTCAGTTGTTTTGCTACGTGTGAGGTGTCTAATAATGGTGGGAAATAATGTCAAAGGAGGTCCACGTTGAACATTGGGTGGAGGCCAAGGAAAGGAGGAATGTTGAGCTCAAAATCATTATCCCCCACAACCTTGTTTATGGTGTATGGCCCATAACAGAGTGGGCGAATCTTTCGATGGGGTCCTGTAAGGTGTTCTTTCTGTAAGTGCAACCAAACTTTTTCGCCCACCTGAAACTTATGTGGCACCCGATGTTTATCATGGCGTTGCTTGTACTTGTCATTGGAATTTTGTAGGATATCATGAACCTGTTGGAGGATGTGATGGATGTGCTCAATGAACTAGGTGGCTTTGTCAGCTTTAGTTGGAGTAGGAGATGAGTCGTTCGAGGTGACCGCAAGGGGAACTGCAACATCTATGGGACCCAAAGGTTGGAATCCTAACCCCACCTGAAAGGGGCTATGGCCGGTTGAGCTATGCAGGGCTTGGTTGTAGCTATGATGGACATAGGGAAGACTCTCATCCCATGTGTGAGGGTTATTTTAATTATACATGCATAGGATATGCACGATCATTTGATTTACGACCTCGATTTGGCCATCTATCTGGGGGTGGAAGGCCGTGGATTTGGTGAGCTTGGTGTCCAATAGTGACCAGGGGCTCAACTATAATGTGATGATAAATCGACTATCCCAATATGAGACAATGGTTTGTGGGATCCCAAAATGTACCTAGACTCATTCCAATAAGATCTTGGTAGTGGCTTCTGTTGTGATGTTCTTCTTGTAGGAAACCAAAATCTCCATCTTATAAAAGTGATCAACAACCAAAAAAACACAGTCATTTCCCTGCTTGGTGGATGGGAGGCCCAACATATAGTCCATTGAGATGGATTCCCATGGCCTATCAGGAGTAGGAAGAGCGGTGTAGAGTCCCTGTTTCTTAGTGGTTGGTTTGGCTATAATGCAATTAATGCAAGACCTGATATACTTGATGACCTCTTATCGAAGTTTCGACCAATAGAAATGTTTCTATAGCATCGCCACTGTCGTTTCCATACCAAAGTATCCTGCCACTCAACTGTAGTGGGCTTTCCAGATTAGCTTCACTCGCTCGCTTTATGGAACACAGATATGGCCCAAACGACACAACAACCCATCCTGAAGATGGAAATTATCGACAACTACATTTGCACCCAACATTTGGTAGGTGGTGGCGAAGTCCGGGTCTATCTCATAGAGTTGGTGCCATCCAGAGGTCTCATGGATGCAAGAGTCTAGCACAATGGCGAGTGCTGCAAATCTACTGAGGTAATCAACGATGCAGTTAATGCTTCCTGTTTTATACTTGATGTTGAGGTGGAATTGTTGTAAGTATGTGGACCACTTTTGATGGCATCCATTCTGTAATTTGCCTTGTGTCTGCATGAACTGTAGTGGCTTATGATCAGTGTGGATGACTATCTCCCTTCCAAGAATGTAATGTCTCCACTGGCAGCAAGCTTGAAGAATTGAGTATATTTATTTTTCATAAGCAGGGTACTTATGAAAAACATCTGATAGTGTCTCACTATGATAGGCCACAGGGTGGCTATGCTGAGTGAGAACGACGCCCACAACATAGTCTGAAGCATCTATCTCGATCTCAAAGGGTTGCTGCAGGTTTGGTAGTGAAAGTACTGGGGCTGAACACAAACATTGCTTCAAATCATTGAACACTTGTTGTTGGGATTGGCCCCACACAAAGTTTGCCTTACCACCACCCTTGGTTATTTGGCTGAGGGCCCATGCAATATGGGAGAATCCCAACATGAGCCTGCAGTAGAAATTGGCAAGGCCTAAGAAGCTCTGAATCTCAGTGATTGTGGTTGGGGATGGCTAGTCATGGATGACTTGGATCTTGGCTGGATCCACATGTACGCCATGCTGATAAAAAATGTAGCCCAGGTAATGGACCCTATCCATGCCGAAGTAGCATTTTTCCAAGTTGGCGTATAGCTTGTGTTGCCATAGGGTGTGAAAAACCTATTAAATATGCTGCAAGTGTTCTGCCCAAGACTTGATATAAATGAGAATGTCATCTAGATACACCACTACAAAAGTATTGGTGAATGGTTGCAATATATCGTCCATCATCCTCATGAAAGTGGCTGGAGAATTTTTCAAACTAAAGGGCATGACCAACCATTCAAAAAGGCCTCCCTTTGAATTGACGACGGTCTTTAATACATTTGTCTATTATATCGGGACCTGGTGGTAGCCAAAATTTAGATAAATCTTACTGAAGTATTTTTACCTTGTGAGTTGATCAAGGAGGTCGTCGATTTGGGAAATTGGGAACCGGTTTCTGACTGTGATTTTATTCAGGGCTCGATAATCAATACAGAGTCGCTAGGTTCCATCTTTCTTCTGTACCAGAATGATTGGGCTCCCACAAGGTGATGAGATGGGACAGATGTGCCCCTTGTGGAGAAATTCTTGGATCTGTCGCTTGATCTCCTCATTCTCTAACATATAGTGGCGATAGACTGGCCCATTGGGAAGTAGTGCATCAGGGGTCAGATCAATGGGGTGCTTGACCTGGAAGTGCAGAGGCACCCTGGTAGGTGAGGAGAAGATATCTGAGTATTCTTCCACGACGTTATCTAGTTTCTTATGTTGTGTGGAGAGGTCGGCCGCAGAGACCCTAGATGTGGCTGTGATCTTTCTCTCATTTGAAGAGAAAATCATGAAGAAGACAAACTTCCCCATATGAGAGAAGACCTTCCTACATTTATTGGCAGAGATCAAGGAAATAACACTATGTGGTACTTCCTTGGGTATCCTGTACAATTTCCTGTTCAAAGTAATAATAACACTATGAGGCCTAGAATCATATACAACATGACGTTTCCATAAATAAGGTTGTCCCAAAAGAACATTACAAACTTAAAGAGGAGAAACATCACACAATACCTCGTCTTTGAAGGGCTTGATGTCGTATCACAATCGACACAGTTGGCTGACACAGAGATCGCTTGCTTGGTGGAGCCATCCAATGGTGTAGGGTTGTGGGTGCAACATTGTCATCAGGGATAGCCACTTGACAATATCTGCTAAGATGAGGTTCTTCTGGCTACCGCTATCAATGATGAAGTGCAACATGGTGCCTTTTTACCCACATCTGTGAATGGAAGAGGTGCTCTCCTTCTTCTGGCTCATTTGGTTCATCAGGCTAGAGGTTGGTGGTAGAAACGGTGGCATTGGGTTCCACATCAATGATCTGTCTTCCCCTTTCTAGTTATGACTCAAAGTCAGAACTCACATTTGATTCATAGGATTTCACTTTGGCCACCAGCGACTGCTTTGAGCGGAAATCAACAGTGTTATGCCAAGGGCTCTTATGGAAGTCGTACCACTTCCTGGTATCTTTCTTTGTCTTTCTGGTGTTCCTATTTTCTTTCATATTGGACTAGTTGTCCTGATACTTTCCATATTTTCTATGTCCTTTGTTCTATGGGTTGGGGCTACCCTTTCCTGTATTTTTCTATGAGGGGTTCCCGGGCCCAAATTGTTGCATCTTTTGTTTGAGCGTCTGCTCGATTTTGACGGCATATCGATAGGCCATGCCCAAGGATGAGATGTCCAGAAATTCCATTTCGGTATGGATGTATCTATGTAGAGCACCATGATATTTGAGCACCATATGTCTCTCTAAATATTGGATAGCCAGCTTGGTGCGCAAGGTATGGAATATATTTGTGAACTCTGGCACTACTTGGTCTCTTTCTTTCCACAGTGTGGTCCATGTGGTATACAAGTCATCATAACTTCCAACAAGGTAGTATTGTTCCCTAATAACATCCCTGAAGGATTCCCAGGTGGTCATGACTGTAAATAACGAGGGTTCCTCTATTTTTTTTTGCTCACAGAAAGTTTCCCACCAATCTTTTACATGGGGAACGACTTTGAGGAACGCAAAAGTAATATTTTCTCTATTCAAAAAGTTATGGACAAAAAAATACCCTTCGAGTAGATTTAACCACTTGTCTACACCATCTGCATCTATCTGAACTTAAAATACAGGAATATTGAATTTTATTTGTACCTTGAAGGGGGAGGTGCCTCCACTCGAAGAAGATGCGTCGACTGTTGGTAGCCGCCGAAGGATTTGCGTGAAACTATCCATCATCTCATTCCTCTATTGCATGAGGGATTCCTCAAGAAACATTTTGAAAGGATATCCTGTCCTGTCATATCTCTTTTCTCCTTCCATGAGAGGTTTATTGGGCATGCGAGAGCTTTGGTCCTCAAGAGAAACAAGCTCGAGACCCAATTCTTTATACTTTGACCTCGTTGGGGACATGCATTAAGACGACAAGGAGCAGACCGCTCTGATACCACTGATCCGGATTTTATGACTAGAACAAAATGACTACAAATTATTAACAGATGATTAACACATAATAACAGAGATACAATAAAAGTAGTTTTCTATTCAATAAGGAAATAAGATTAAGTTGTAAAATGCAGCGGAAAACAAGCTTACTGGAATGGTGGTGGCTTATCTCTGAGGAAAGATGTGATGGTTGTGCTCATTTGCAAGAAGATAATTACAATGAGGTTATGAAGGAATTTTTACAATAAACAGGAGTTTCAAAAACCCTAGACGTCCAAAAACCTAACCCTAGGAGATGAAGCGACAAAAAGTCACGTGGGCCCCGTTTGGGTAAGTCAGTACATCAACTTGTCCGGGTCGTAACTTTTGCATATGATCTTAATTTTAGTAGTACGATAGCCCGTTGGAAAGATGTATATGAGGACTACAATAGTTGTCAAAATTTTCATGATGAAAAATTGATAATGAAATTTTTCGACTGCAACATATCCAAAAAAACGTCATTTAGGGCCTCAAAACGGCTCTGAAAGTTCAGGACCCGAAAAATTGCTAAAAATAGTAAATTACAAAAATTACCAGAAAGTTGTTTTGAGCCAGCTGGAAAAGGTGGGTGGCCACTGATATCCACCTAGATTATTACTCTTGGGTGCTATTACTCTCAACACTCTTGATGTTATTATTGAAGGTTGTTGTCGCTCATGTTGATACTCGTCAAAGTTGTTGACCCACACAATCCCTCATGGAAGCGATGACTCATGTCTCTATTGATGACGTGGCTATCCCACAAAGTCACGATCGTTATAATTGTTGATTCTTTTTATTCATCCTAAATCATGGAGAGACCTGTTTTAGCATAGCCTTTATTTAAATATATTTTGTTATGACTGGTTGTAACAGATATTAGACACCTTCCGAATTTAATACTTTATTGATCAACTTGAGAATCAAAATATTCTCAAGGTTGTTCATAATCATCATTTTGCTAAGATTAGTTCTGAAAGGGAGTCTTTAAAAAATAAAGAATCTCTACTCCCATGAGTTAGTCTAGTTTTGATCAATTAGTCCATCTGATGAAGAAAATCTTCTACATCTGTATTTCTTGAATCTTGATTGATAAAAGTTATGCAAGTTCGTGGTTGGATTCATGAAATGTCGAGTTAACTTGTAATTTCTAAGTTTTTCCTAGCTCCCTGCTAAGTAGGAAGGACCCTCCTCTTTAGCAAGGTTCATTTTTTCTTTATTAGTAAGTAGAGTTATGTTATTAGTTTGTTGATTATTGTGTGCGTTCTATTATTTGGTAATTACAATTCAATATTGTTGTTATTTTTCTTCCTTACATTGGTTTGCGAGTGTTTTAATACAAGTGTGGGTTTGTTGTTACTCAATATTAATCATTTCATTATTTCTATTTAGATTCAATTTACATTGTTGATGCTTCCAGAAGACTATTGTTACTTGTTTGATTAATTCTAGATGACTTTGTGTTAATGAATTGATGAGATTTTGGTAACAAGATTTATTCGGTAGATTCAAAGTGTTTATGTTATTGAGTTATTTCATAGAAGATATTTCTACATTTGATTGAGAATATTAGTTGGTACATATATTTACTTTATTCCAACAAGGTGTGTTTCCTTTCAAGTTGAGTGATTTATTTTTGCAAGGAGAAAATCTATTTATTTATGCAAAAGAGAAGGTTTGGTTACTTAGAGTGTTGTTATTTATGAAAGTGTAACATTTAAATTTATACCAATGTGAATTTAGTTTTAGTAGTATGATTTCAATTCTAGAGCAAGTGTGAAGAGTGTTTACATTCAAGAAAGTGTGTTTTACTTCTAGCAAGTGTTCTTCATTAGAGCAAGTGAGATATAGTCTACAACTTTTGTTTAATTCTTGAAGTTTGGGTGTGTTTAATTCTTAAGATTGCATACCAATAAATAGTCAGTGTCAGATAAGAAATTTTTGTCTGCATATACTTTGCATGATAACTTTGAAACAAAAATACATAGGTTGATAAATTAATGTATTGAGTAAGTAAGTTGTTTTAAATAGAAAATTAAATTTCCCAACATTTTGGCGTTGTTGTCAGGGAAGTTATTAAGGGAACAAGAGTACAACTAACATTGTTTTTGATACATTGTTAAACTAGATCATACTAGAAGTGGCTAGGACATGTAGGTTGCATGAATAAAGTAGGAGAAGAACGTGGTGCCCCTAGAAATATTAATCCTAGGGGTAGAAGGAGACCTAGAGGAAGAAATAACCAAGATCAAGGACAAGTAACATTAATACAAGAGTTGATTTCAATGGAAAAAGAATATACCTAAGGATTGAACTTTCAGAAGACTAAATCTCTTGAATGGAATAATTATTAGCCTTCTACCCACATCAAATCACCCACAGTATAAACATAGGTTGAATATCAATATCTGACAAAAGGCTTGGGGGATACAGATGGAAAAAACTAGGAATAAAAATACCCAAGGTTGGAAGTAAACCATCGTCTTTATAACCCCATCCCAAACCAAGGGAGTGTTGCAAGACATCCCAAGAAACTACCAGAAGACTCTCCAAAACTAGAAAAACTTATTGATATACAACAAGTACCCATACTAGATTGGAAAAGACTTTTCATCTTGTGGAAGAACCAAATGGAAAACGCAAATGAAAATGACACACTTTCCACCTTTGAATTTCCCATCGAAAACATTGGAGAAGCACCGATGAAGAACATTCCTCTCTCTGCTCTTTCAAACGTCCATGGCATGACCAGTGAATACCCAAACACCTTCCTTTTTGAATTTTACATACTGTGTTGGAGTTACAAATGCACTTCAAATTATCAGAAGTGAAATTTGTTCCTTGCCACCCTAAAGGGAGCCACATTACGATGGTTTATGGGCCTCAGTGGTGACCCCATCACCTCTTGGGACAACATGAAATGAGCCTTTCTGGGAAAATATCAATACTATTTTAGATCAAGAGACGAGAAGGAGGAAATTTTCAAGATGTACCAGAAGGAAGAAGAGAGCTTATAGGATTATGTTGAACACCCCAATATAACTTGCAGAGGTATAGACATAGTGACGTGTACAAATATATCCTAAAAAAAATCATGATTTAGGGAATGAGAGATGATTTCTTAGACATGTTAAATATAATGGGAAAAGGAGACACATCAAAGGATCCTTACGATGACATAGTATCTCTATGACTAAGGAGTTCAAGAGGTTCATCAAAGAACATAATCCAAGCATGGGACACTTCTGCCAGAATACAAAGATTAGCCAATTGAGTAACAAGAGAAAAAATCGAAAATTTGTTTGAAAATTTTAAAACTGATATTATTAGCACTTTGTCTTCACCATTATATGTTTTGTAGGTAATGAAGAAACATGATGAAGTAGATAAAGTAGTATCAATATTCTATCCCAAACTTAGACTGAAGCATCCCCTTAAGGAGTGCCCACTTGACAACCTGGAATTATGTGGAATCTATGAACATGATCACTTGATGAGACTCTACCCATCACTACCAAGATTGATCCAGGAGGATCCTGGTGGCCACCCACCTATTTCAAATGGCCCAAAAAAATGTTTTGGAAACTTACTATTTTTAGTATTTTTTTGGGTCCCAAACTTCTGGGACCATTTTTAGGGCCTAAATGATGGTTTTTCATGATAGTTCACCTCAATGATTTTAAAATGATTTGATTGAGCCTATGAAATGAATATCCTCATCAACACCTTTCCAACGAGCTATTGTGCGCCCTAAATGGAGATCGCATGCAAAAGTTATGACCCTTGGAAGCTTATGTACTAACTTACCCCAACGGGGCCCACGTGAATTTTGGTGCTTCATCTCCTAGTGTTAGGTTTTTGGATGTCTAGGGTTTTGGAATTAATTTTTATTGTAAAAATTCCTTTAGAGCATGATTGTACTCATATTCTTGCGAATGATTATAGTCATCATATCTCTTCTCAGAGATGAGCTACCACCATTCTAGCAAGCTTGTTTTCAATCTGCATTTTATAGTTTCAACATATTTCTTATTTGATAGAAGTCAGGTTTTACTGTATCTCTATGATTATTCACTGTGCCTCTGTGTTAATATTATAATTCTGTGTTTTCATTTCATTCTTCTCATAAATCTGGATTAGTGGTATCAGAGCGGTCTGCCCCTTATCATTTTTAGTTCATGTCCCCGACACAGTCAGGGTATAGAGAGTTGGGTCTCGAGATTGTTTCTCTTGAGGAAAACTTCTCTCGCATGCCAAAGAAACCATCCATGGAAAGCAAAAAATAAATATGAAAGGATGTGATATCCTTTCAAAATGTTACTCGAGGAATCCCTCGAATGCCAAATGAACGAGATGACGGAAAAATTTGCACAAATCATTCTATGGTTTTCGACAAGCACACATCCAACTCAAGCGAAGGCGTCGCCCCCTTCAAGGTAAAAATCAATTTTTATATTCCTATATTTGAAGGGAAAATATATCTAGATGTCATAGATAAATGGTTAAACCTTCAAAAAGGGTATTTTTCTATCCACACATTTTCTGATATAGAAAATATTATATTTTCACTCCTCAAGGTTGTCCCCCATGTTAAATATTGGTGAGAGACTTTCTGTGAGAAAAAAGAAAGAGAGGGATCCACATTATTTGCAGTTGCACCCACTTGGGGTTCCTTCAGGGATGTTATTAAAAAAAATACTATCTTGTTGTAAGTTATGACTTGTATACAAGATGGACCACACTGCGGCAAGAAAGAGACCAAACAGTGCCAGAGTTCACCAATGTCTTCCATATATTGCACACCAAGATGGGTATGAAATATTCTGATATACATCTGGTACTCAAGTACCATGGTGGTATGCATAGATACATCCAGACATAAATGGAGTTTTCAAACATCTCATCCTTAGGTGTGGCCTATCAATACGCTATCAAAATTGAGCAGAAACTTTAAAAAATGACACAGAAATTTGGGTCTGGGAACCCCTCATAGAAGAAGCACAACAAGGGAAACCCCAACCCACAGAAAAAAGGACAGAGAAAAGATGGAAAAAATCAAGAAAACTAGTCCAAGATGCAAGTAAATAAGGACAATGGAAAGACAAAGAAGGATACCGGGAAGTGGTGCAACTTTCATAAGAGCCCCTGGAATAACACTGTTGGTTGCCTCTCAAAGAATTCATTGGTGGCTAAGGTGAAATACTTTGAATCAGATGCAAGATATGACTCTAAGTTAGAACCAAAAAAGGGGAGACATATGTGGAACCCAGTGTCACCGTTTCTACCACCAAGATCCATCCCGGTGAACCTGATGAACCAGAGGAAGGCGAGCACCTCTTTCATTCACAGGTTTGGGTGAAAGGTGCTTCATTGCACTTCATTTTTGATAGAGGTATCTAGTATAACCTCATCTCAGTAGAGGTTTTCAAGCAACCCGTCGAGAATGTCGCACCCACAACCCTACACCATTAGATGGCTCTGCTAAGGAAGTGATCTTCAGATCAACCAACAATGTCACCTGTCATATGAAATCAAGCCATTCAAAGATGAGGTATTGTGTGATGTTTCTCCCCTTGAAGATTGTGATGTTATTTTGGGCCAACCTTATTTATAGAAACTTCATGTTGTATATGAGTCTAGGCCTCACGGTTTTATTATTACTTCGAACAAGAGATTGTACAGGATACCTGAGGTAGTCCCGCCTAGTGTTATTTCTTTGATCTCTTCCAAGCAATGCAGGAAGGTAATTTCTCAGACTTGGAAGTTTTTCTTCTTCGTGATTCAATCTTAGAGTGAGAGAAAGGTTGTAGCCACATCCATGGCCTCTGCAACTAACCTCTCCACACACTAGAAGCAAGTGGATAAGGTCATGGAACAATACAAAGATATCTTCTCATCACCTATTATGGTACCTATGCACTGTCAGGTCAAGCATTCCATCGATATGAACCCGGACACATTGATACCCAATGGGCCAGTCTATCATCTCTCTTTGTTAGAAAATGAGGAGATCTAGCGTAAGATCCAAGAAATTCCCCACAAGGGGAAAATCCTATCCATCTCATCACCTTGTGGAAGCCCAATCGTGCTGGTGTAGGAGAAAATGGGACCTATTATCGATCCCTAAACAAAATCATAGTCAAGAAACAATACCTAATTCCCTAGATCAACGATCTCCTTGATCAATTCAAGGGGGAAAAATACTTCATTATGATTGATCTGAAGTCTGGCTACCGTCAAGTCGCAATAGAGAAGACAGATATATGGAAGAATTCCTTCAATTCAAAAGAAGGTCTTTTTGAGTGGTTGGTCATGCCCTTTGGTTTGAAAAATGCCTCAACAACTTTCATGAGGATGATGGATGATATCTTGCATCCTTCCACTAACTCTTTTTTAGTGGTGTATCTAGATGACATCCTCATCTACAACAAGACTTAGACAGAACACTTACAACATATTTAGTAGGTTTTGCACACTCTATGACAACACAAGCTATATGCCAACTTGGAAAAATGTTCCTTTAGCATGGACATGGTCCAATACCTAGGCTACATTGTTGATGTGCATGGTGTGCATGTGGATCCAACCAATATCGAAGTCATACGTGACTGGCCAGCCCCAACCACACTCACTGAGCTTTGGAGCTTCTTAGGCCTTGCCAATTTATATCCCAGGTTTGTGTTGGTATTCTCCCATATTGCATGGGCCCTCAGCCAAGTAACCAGGGGTGGTGATAAGACCAAATTTGTGTGGTGAATGTCCCAACAACAAG
The DNA here is from genome assembly GCA_009831015.1 of Picea engelmannii. NCBI lineage: Eukaryota > Viridiplantae > Streptophyta > Pinopsida > Pinales > Pinaceae > Picea > Picea engelmannii. Next base: position 326,909 of record ML808236.1, on the reverse strand, counting down.
CATTCGATGATTTGAAGCAACGTTTGTGCTCATCCCCAGTGCTTTCATTACATGAACTACAATAACCCTTTGAGATTGAGACAAATTCTTTAGAGTATGTTGTGGGAACAATCCTCACTCAGCACGACGACCATTTGGCCTATCATAGTGAGACACTATCATATGTCGTCTGTAAGTACCCTACTTATGACAAATAAATGTACTCCATTGTGCAAGCCTTATGCCGGTGTAGGCATTACATTATCGGAAAGGATATGGTCATCCAAATTGATCATCAGATGTTTTAGTTCATGCAGACACAAGGAAAACTGCAGAATGTCTTCCATCAGAAGTGGTCCACATATTTGCAACAATTCCACCTCAACATCAAGTATAAAACATGAAGTACCAACCGAATCGCTGATTTCCTCAACCAACCTCCAGTCACAACACTCACCATGGCGCTATAATATTGCAACTACGAGACCTCTAGATGGCCCCAACTCTGTGAGATAGATCCTCAATTCACCAACACCTACCAGATATTGGGTGCAAACACAATTGCCACTAATTTCCATCTTCAGGATGGGTTGTTGTGCCATTTGGGCCATAGTTGCATTCCATCAAGTGAGTGAGTGAATATGATTTTGGAATCCCACTATAGTTAGGTGGAATTACAATTTGGTGTGGAAATGGCAGTGGCACTATTGCAACAACATTTCTTCTGGCCGAAAATTCGACAAGATGTCAACAAGTATGTCTGGGCCTGCACTGCCTATGCTATTTACAAACTGACCAATAAGAAACAAGGACTATACACTCCTCTGCCTACTCCTAACAGGCCTCGGGAATCCATCTCAATGGACTACATGTCGGGCCTTTCATCCACCAAGTGGGAAAATTACTGTGTTATTGTGGTTGTTAATAGATTTTCCAAGATGGTGATTTTGGCCACCTGCAAGAAGAGCATCATAGCGGAGGCCACTACCGAGCTCTTCTTTGAATGTTTGTGGGTACACTTTGGGATCCCACAAACCATTATCTTAAATCAATACAGTTTGTTCCTTGACACCTTCTGGTTGATATTCTGGTCACTCCTACACACCAATCTCACCAAATCCACTACCTTCCACCCCTAGACGGATGGCGAAACCAAGGTCGTTAACTGGATGATCGTGCACATCCTAAGCATGTAAAATTTCAAGCACCCCTGCACATGGGATGATATTGTTCCCTATGTTTAGCATAGCTACAAAATAGACATACATATCTCAACCAGCCACAACCCCTTTCAGGTGGGGTTGGTATTTTAACCATTGGGTCCCATGGATGCTGCACTACCCCTTGCGGCCACCCAGGTAGAATCGCCACATGCTCCAACTAAAGTTGAAAAATCCACCTGGTTCATTGAGAATATCCAACACATTTTACAATAGGTTCAATATATTTTGTATAAGTCCAATGCCAAGTACAAGAAGTGCCATGATCAACACCGGGTGCCACACAAGTTTCAGGTGGGAGACAAAGTTTAGTTGCACTTGCAGAAATAAAAACTTACAAGGCCTCATAGGAAGCTTCATCCACTCTGTTATGGTCCTTACACCATAACCAAGGATATGGGTGACAATGATTTTGAGCTCAAATTTCCCCCCTTCCTTGCCTTGCACCCAGTGTTCAATGTGGACCTCCTTTGGCCTTATTTTCCACCATTATTGGACACCTTAGATATAGTAGAACAGTTGAAATAAAAATATCTCAACCCTCATTGCATGGAACAAGAATCACCTGATCATCTCATGGACACACATGTTAAGGGTACTTGCCAACATATGATCCATGTTTATTGGGTTGTCAAAGAAGTGCAGCTCTTGCACCAAGGCAAGTGGTTCACACGGGGCCAAATTCAATAGAAATTTCCTCATCCAATGGGGGAACTCAATGAAATGGAAATGATTTCTTCCTAATGGTTCATGATTGATCCAAGAGGATCTTGGCGACCATCCACCGATTCCAACTGGCTCAAAACAATGTTTTGGCAACTTACTATTTTTAGCATTTTTTCGGGTCCCAAACTTTCGGGGCCATTTTGAGGGACTAAACAATGTTTTTTCACAATCAAGAGCCTCATTGATATTCAAAGTCTCTAATTGAGCCTATGAAAAGAATATCCTCATCAATACCTTTCCAACGAGCTATCGTGAACCCTAAATGGAGATTGTATGTAAAAGTTACGACCCAGGGAAGTTGATGTACTAACTTACCCCAACTGGGCCCACATGAATTTTGGTGATTCATCTCCTAGGGTTAGGTTTTTGTATGTCTAGCATTTTGGAATTAATGTTTATTTTAAAAATCCATTCAAAAACTCATTGCACTCATCTTCTTGCGAATGAATGTAGTTGTCACATATCTTCCCAAAGATAGGTTGCCACCATTATGGCAAGCTTGTTTTCAGTCTGCATTTTACAGTTTCAATATATTTATTATTTAATAGAATTCAATTTTTATTGTATCTCTATGATTATTCACCGTGCCTCTATGTTAATATTATAGTTTTGTGTTTTCTTTTTGTTCTATTCACAAATCTGGTTCAAGGATTAAAAGTTGTATTCCAGGGATCAAGCGAGGAAATCGAGCAATCATTATGAGTACTTCATTACTTCCAAGATGCCATGGAAATATTTATCATAAGGTATAACTCAAGATCCATCCCCATATTTTAATACTTGTAATAACATGTATAATTCTCAACAGGTCCCATAACAAATTCAATATCATGCAACTCCATGGTAGTTTCCTAATCCTCCCTAGATTCAATATCCCACACCATGGTCATAGTGGCCACCTCACACAAATCAGACCTTTCCATGGACTCTTGGATGGAAAGGATCTCCTTTCAAAGGAGGAAAATTCCCTATGCAAACTCAATTACCTGTATAGCAGTAGCCGCTGCAACTCCCCTCGAATGTGCTACCAAGTAATCCTCAACTGTGACCACAACTTCCTATACAACCTAACCCCAATCCAAATAATAAAGTGGTTCAAAAAATCGAAACGCTCATTTTTCCTACTTACTGCATCCTTGTTGAATGCAATGATGTACACTTGAAATCAGGGAGAGCAATAAATTTAGGAACATCGTTCGTCATCACAAAGCACAAGGAAAAAAATTCACCCCAAGAAACAACTCCAACCTAGAGCAATTAGAGGAACACCACACTAATAATATTGACACCGAAACTCTCTATAGCCAAACTAAGGCATGGGATGCTAATCCTGATACTATTGAAACTTCTCCAAAACCACCATATCCTAATATATTAGCCGTAGCTAAAACTTCTCCAAAACCACCATATCCTAATATATTAGCCGTAGCTAAAACTTCTCCACATCCTGAGTTTGAATTTCTCAGAGAAGTGAAAAAAATGTATGTTCAGATCTCACTATTGTAAGAAATCAAAGATGTATCGATGAATTTGTGTGTTAAAACACCTGGTAGAAACCCCAGGGACCCTCCCATGGTCCACGTGGTAGGAAATCTATCAGAACTAATGTTGGACAAGGCCCCACCTACTAAATATGATGACCCTAGGAATCCAACAATAACTATACATATAGGAAAAATTATTATTCCAAACAGACTAGTCGACCTAGGTGATGTGATAAACATTGTAACCAAAGAAACCCTAGAAATACTTAAACTTACCAACCTGAGACCTACTCTCACTATCTTACAATGAGTTGGTTGATCTAAAATACAACCATAATGGGTTCTAGAAGACATTTTCATCTCTGTGGACTCTTGGCAATACCTGACTAACTTCCTAGTGTTGTAGCCTATAACTTTCTTAGGAGGAAACCACCTAATCTTGGGTAGACCATGGTTGGATATGAACGACAGATTTATCAGTTGTAGATCAGGATTTATTATGATTTTTGACGAAAGTGCTACAAAGAATCTTGTCCTGTATTTTTACACATTATTTTGGTCACCCCAGTGATCAACTGAAGACATGTGCTTAACTCACTTCCATGTTTCGTGAAAATATTAAAAGAGACTTTCTCCAAGAGAAAAGTGATTTGCTTTTCCTCCCTCAAAAACTATGACAAGGAAGATCGTCACACCCTTATCTATGCTTGGGTTTCAACGATGCTTGATTGTCACACCCTGCTCTATGCTTGGGGTGCGACGATTCTTGATCATCGCATGTTGCACAAAAGATAGATTGTAGCATCATCGCAGGCTATGAGTGAATAAGGTGCGACGATGCTTAAGCAAGAGAAAAGTCAAAATTCATGAATGTTCTAGAAGGGAATCTTCTAGAAGATGAGGTGGCCTCCAATCGGTTTGGAACTTACTCATTTCTTTGATTTATTGGGATCATCCTAATATCCTCATCCATCCCTCTTTCACCCTATATAAAGAGGGATCTCTCATGGAAACGACTAAGGTTGAAAAGGCTAAGGTTTGCATATGCATGAAGAGTTTTGCTATAGATTATACTTGAGATAGATTTTCTTTAGCTCTCTAATTCAGATTGTGGATATTGTTCATCAAAGGCATTGGAGCAAAGGTGTGTGTGTTGGAGCAAAGAGCCATTGAAAGGGATCTTGCAACATCAAGGCATGGGTTGTATTCTCCACTTTCCATTTTAATATAATTCAACAATACATTTCTTCCCTATAAAGGTGTCTTGGCTTTTATTATCTAACTCCTTGATCTTATACATAGAATTCATTGGAATGTATATATCTTTCTTCTCTCTCTCTTTGTTGGTTTGTGCTTCTTAAATATGTTCACCATCCCGCAAATCCAAAGATGGAGTGACAAGGACGACACTAGCGAGGATCAAGCATCATTTAAAAGGTATGTAACTTGTCCCTCTCTGAACTAGTTTATATAACAATGAAGTCTAAGGTGAAGTTTGTATTCTATCTTGTTTTGTTCTAGGTTCTTGTGGAAGTTAGGGAGATTAGTTTGTGTTCCAACTTACCGATTTGTCAGATAACAAAATTGGAGACCATACTGGGGAAACAAACTCTTTTATTTTTTTCTTCTTATCTGATTTAAGCCTACCTTCTTTTGATCAATTTCATTCTCTGAGTCTGTGGGTGATCCATCTTGACTCCCTGGTCCTGAAAGTTCATTGATAAATTTTGTCTTTCTTTTTTATTTTCTTTATATTCAAAGATCGTCGCATTGTGTCCTATTTACAACCTGCGATGATTATTTGTCATCACACTCTACTTGTGCATACCAGGGAGATGATGTTGCACTGTACCTTGCTGACAGCCTACGAGGATCCTATATCATCGCATTGTACCTTGCTGACAACCTGTGACTATCCTAGATAGTCACACTGTACCCCTCTACAGCCTGCGATGATTCCTGTAGGAATTGTTGGGTGACAATCATTTTTCTTTTCTTTTCCCAGATTTGTCCTTACTTGCTGGGATGAACTTTTAGCATTGGTGAATGAATTATTTACAACTTTTAAGCCTGGATTTGATTTATTTTCAAGGATTGAGAGTCTTCTTTACAAGATTTGCAAGTTTTATTTCTTGACTTCTTGTCACAAGGGTATAATCTCAAGACTTTGTTCTTGGGTGCTTGTTGGATAAGTAGTTCTTGATTTATTTTGAGTTTTGGATTGATTTTAACTTTTGGATTCTTGTTCATTAAGAAACAATTTTTGTTTTCATTCGACAAAAGGTTTTCTTAGCTTTTCATTTTTTGATTGCATTGTCAGTTTGATTTGGGAATTAGTGTTGAGTGTGCATTAGTTTTCTTAGACCATTCTTTCTTTTTTGGGTTATGTCTATGTTCTTCTCTCTATTTTGGGTTATGTCTATGTTTGGATTTGAAAAAGAGAGGACTGAACTTTATTCTTCTTTTTAGTAGTCTTTGTAATAATTTTTTGTCATTCAATTAGTTGTCAAAGAAAAAAATTGGAAAAGTTAGTAGTTTTGATTGTTTGGAATTCATATCATTCAAAGACTGAGAAATTGTGATTTGTAGCTTTTGTATTCTAAAAAAGAGAAACCTTCTCCCTATTGTAATTAGATTTCATCGAATGAAACGATTACATTTCATCTCTTCTTGCATCTTATTGGGTCAAGGTATAATACATCACTAATTTCACTTCCGTTTCCGTTTTTGAGTAAGCAACAAACTTTAAAACACAACATAATTTTAAAATCTATTAGAAACTTTTATTTTCTAGAAATTTTATACACCAACATTAGCTAGGATAGTGATTTGGAATAGTTTGTAAGGCACACTCTCCAAAGAATCAAAACACACAATAGTATCTTGTGATAGGGAGAGTACAAATCCACTTGCTACATTTTGTCCTGGGAATCCCTTCTAACACAAGGGTCAATTGCGAGGTAGCATTAGGGCCAAAAAAGTTACTCACCCTACTTTGTTGGTCTTAGTGTAGAGATTGCGCATATTATTGGGGGCCACTTGAGAATAAAATCCTGTGGGGACCTTCTTGAGTTGATTTCGGGCTTAGATACCTTGCCCTTGCGTGTGGATCAGACTATCGACTGCTTCCCTAGGCATCATTATCATAATTGGTAACCTTGGTGGCCTATCTCTTTAGAGTCTTTACACAAGGTGACTATGGAGGGGAAAGTCTTCACGGTACTTGTAATCGACGTTGGCCAAACTCACTCGAACTCCTTGGAGGGTATACCCATGATTATGTGTGGGATCTTCCACCAAGGCGTAAATCCGTTAAGCAGGTCTTCAATGTAACTTTTCCACCTAATTTATCCTAGCCCCTTCTCGTCTTGATTTCACGATGTTGGATTTCATCACCAACTAGTGACTTCGAAATAAGAAGGTTTGTTTGAGTGTTTGATATCTAGATTTTATTAGTGAGTGTTGTTTGTTTCTCTAGTTGGCCATAGCTTTATTTCATTATTTATTTGGGGTGGCCAACATCAACCCTCTTCATTCACGTAGGATGCAAGGTTACCTTTGGAATATTTAGAAGAATATACTCCTTTGATTCCTAACTCACTAGAGGGTTCTCCTGAAGGAGAAGTCAATAACAACGTAGCCTCTGAGATTGGAAGTTATACTCCATTGGAGGAATCCATACTTCCTGTAAATCCATTATTTAGTATTGTACAATATCCACTTTTGTTGCATGAAATTGCAAGTAGTCAGCGCTCCCTAGTGTATCGTTACAAGGGACTAATCATCTCTCGTGGATCCTTTAAATATGGCAGTGGTGAGTTTACAAATCACCCGCGGTTTTGGGTGTAATGAAAACTGTACTTCCAACAATTGGTATCCGATGTAGAGGTCATGAGTTCTATACACACTCGGCTCACGCTGAGGGGGAGATTGTTGCACAAAATTTAAACTAGTCAGTGCTCCCCGATGTATGATGAAAAGGGACTAATCGGCTCTCATGGATCCTTGAAATCTGGCGGTGGTGATTTTACCAATCACCTGCTAGTTTTGGTGTAACGACAACCATACTTCCCACAAATTTTGCTCCAGATAAATTCATCAAGAGACGTTGTTGTTGAAGATTTTACTAGAATACCTATTGGACCTCACACAGAGTCTGTTGTAGATGATCCACCCTTTCAGAGTGAGTCATTTAGAACTTTGGTTCATATTGCTAGAACTTTTGATCCTAGCTCTTATGGTCCTGTTTGTTCTCATTGGAGAACCTCTTAAGGACACAAAATTTTTGAAAAACTAGTAATGATTCACTTATGTCAGAGGACCTATAATCAACCTATGACATCCCATACGCCTGTGAATTCCAATACTTATACAGTACAATTGGATCATTTTACTGGCACGACTAATAATGTTGTCACAGTCTCAGACCAATTGTTGGTTGGTTCCCATACAATTCTTCCTCTCCAGCTCGCTATCTCTACTATGGTCCCACAAGTTACGCCTGTTTATGCCGGAAGTGAAGTAATCACTCAATATCCTATTGGAACACCACTTCTACTTAGATCAAATCTGTCACTTCCACCTGGGTATAACACTCTAAATACTTTTATTGCTAGTCCTGCCTAGAATCCATCCCAAGGGGATAATATGTTTGTTCCTCCTGGGTATAATGCTACTAGTAGTTTTGTTCCTACACCTACCCAGGTTATCTCTGGGGGGCCTAGAATTCCTACTCCACCTTCACCTGGAGGATATAATCATCCTGTCCTAAGTAGCTCCAATCAAATCAGAGGCACAAGTCATTCTGTCACTTCTGGTTTTCAAATTCCTGTTGGAGGTCAACCCCAAGTTGGGGGGAAACCTCAAGTTGGGGGGCAACCTCAAGCTGGGGGTCATAACCTAGTGTATGGGAAATATACCCTTGGATTACAATCTCAACCTTGGAATTTTACTTTCCAAGGAAATCAATGACTGCCTAGGGGGGAAACCTCCTCAAGTTAATTCTTTTGTATCCCCTAATCCCGGGAAACCATGTACAGGTTCTATGAATCCTACCCGAGGTCAATGTTTTTAGTCTAATGCTCCTTTCCAAGGATGATTACCCAATAAACCAACTCAAGTTGGCTATTTGACTCAAAACCCTCCACAACCGAATTTGTCAGGACCCTCTAACTATCTACAGACTGCTTATGGTCCTACTAGTATACCTACGAGACTACCTCCTTAGAATTACCAACTTCTTCAAGTGAACAGACAAGAGTCATTTCTTACTACTTTGGATTTACCAGATTTATTTAGGATTTTGAATGATCCTCTCTTCCATTCTCCTTATTGGTCGGTCATACCTGCTAAGTTACCATTAGACATTCTTAAGTTTGACATCCGATCCGGGTAAGACCCAAATAATGATGTCATGACTTTCCATATTTGGTGTTCCTCCAAATCCTTGATGGATGACTCCATTAGATTACATCTTTTCCAATGAACTCTTACGGGTTTGTTACACATCAAAATTACTCACTTCAATAGTATCGCAAGTGTCGCCATTACAAGTGTTGTAAGTGTCGCATCTTATTTGCAAGTGTCGTATATTGACCACAAGTATCACAAGTATCACAAACATCATACTTCCATATTTCCTATGTAGTGCCTCTAACGACATCATAAGGACACTTAAGACACCTCAAAGACTAGTTTTGAAGAAGAGAAATCAGTTGACAAGGAGTACAAGCCTTTTGCCACTCGAAAAACCACTCAAAAATGGATTTTTGAGGGCAGCACTCCCCTACCCACTATCAGGGTGTGCCAGAGCTCCCTGGGCCTCTTTGGGGGAGCGTTCAAATGCTATGTGTACCCTTTTGGGGGAGCGCTACCTTTTTTGAGTGGATTTTTGGTTTGTTGAGCTAAAACATGGAAGAATCCCCTCAATTTCTGAAGGTGGTTGGATTCGAATAGAAGGTCAAGGCATGATCTTAGGGAAGATACTCAACTGAAGGAAAATAATCCTCAACTTATCCCAAATATCTCTCAAGTGGTTGGACCTCTTTAAGGTTATATAAGGATTCCTCCTCATGGTGAAAGACACACTAGAGATTGATACCAAACTTATGATCCTATAAGTTGTATTAATAGAAAATATTGGAGATATGCAACCTATGATCTCATAGGTAATATACAATATGTGGAGATTGAGAATTACACCAAACTTATGATCCCATAAGTGATATGTCATCAAAGCAATTAGTGTAGATTACTTGAGCAAAGGGGTTGGAAAAGGAGAACCGAAAGAAGTTTTTGCACCTTCATCAAAGGATTGTAAGTACTTTTACTTGTTCTTATCAATAAATCAATGCTTGACCTGTTTATTTCAAACTTATGTGTGTTCCACATGAGTTTGTCTTCAGTAGATAGATATATATTTGAGATAATTGTTGCACCTCTTTTTTCACCTGAATGAGAAAAATAGAGGTACTTACAAGCTTAGTTGGGTCAGCTAAGCAAGACAACAATGAAGCAAAGGGTTAGAAAAAGAAACATAAAAGACTAAACTAAGAATTAAACTAAGAAAGGAAAGAACAAATAAACTATTAAGCATAAGGACATAAGAACAAGAAACAAACAAGACTCATGTCACCAATGGAAAGGATTGTATTAGTGAAAAGAAAACACTGAGAAGAAAGAGGACTTTGGGTCCCTTCTTCCTCCAAGGGAGGGCTCTTGGACCCCCACAATTGAGCTCTTCTTACAACTTTGAAACTTGAAAGAAATGGTGAAATAATCTCAAGATAACCCACTCAAAAGGTGATGTGGATTGCCCAAATGGAATGGTGCTAGTATGATCTTTATGAGAAAAGAGGATTCCCCAAGAGAATAGCAGCAGCATAACCTTGCAAATGAATTCCTTGAAAATGTAGTGACTTGTTTTATAGCACCACTTTGAGGTATTGTGCAACCAACTTTTAGTGTGAAAAGGGGTTGTTTAGGGCACATTTAGGTCTTTGACTAGCCACCCAGTTTGATCAATCCGAGATTTGGATGTCAAATCAACTTCGAAGCTAAACCAAAAGTGGGTGGGAGGCCGACCAATCTCATAAATGCGTCGTTCTCAGGTGTGCACAGCTTTTAGCGACCATAGTCACAGATCGTGCGCATGTGTGTTTTTTCTGCATTTCTAGATGGTGCATGTGCACGTGCCCTGTGTATTCATAGCGCATCTTGATTTTATAACTAGTTGTATAGTTTTGGACCTTTTGGAAATTTGTTTTTGGTAATTTTGGTCCATGGGTGGACTCATAGCTGTTTGAAGATGCTGGATTCCTGTAACCGTTTGCAGACGAAATTTCAGTGATAACAATAATGTCAGTAGAATAGGAAGTCCATTGTACCTTTGTTTGTTCTAAAGGATCTATCAGGGAGCTCAGGATTGAGGCTCAGCCTGGACTTTGCAAGGAAAAACATTGTTAATAAGGTACATATCTTTCTTCTTCTCCTTCGCATGTTAGCTTGATTAGATCTAAAATGATGTCAGTGTCCATGTTAAGAACTTTTCTGTCTTGGCCTTAGGAGTATAGAGACCAAGAGGGAATCTGCTTGTCTGTAGGAGCATTCACCTGTAAAATAAATTGGCGACCATACTGGGGAGGTAAGGAGAAGGCAAAAAATAAATAAATAAATACTAATAACAATGAACAACCGAAAAATCAAGCTCAAACACATGCTACCGAAAAGCAACCATAGAGGACACTGAAATTCCCATGTATCATTTGTGGTGATGATCAATACACTCGAGACTGTCCACATCACGATGAAGTGGCCAAAATTTTCCAGGTGAATTCACAACCGGCTGTGCTTACTCATCCTTTTCCACAGCAACAATCCATGGCTGCTGAAACCCCCTCTCCTGGGGGTAGTTCTAGCCATCCTCATGATGAGGCCTTGACAAGTGCCCATATTTATATGTTTAATGGGATTAATTTGACCACTCTCTCTAAGACATATGACACACCGGTTAAACCTGACAAAGGAAAAGTCACTAATGGTACCGATACTTTACTAAATCCATCGCCATTCTCCAATAGTTCCATCAGTTAATCCTCTGTCTGGACCACATCAGATTGAGAAACCTACGTTTGACTCTATCTTATGCCCTCCTAAGAGAACTATTCATAAATCTACCTTTAATCCTAGTTCGCGTGCCGCCCTGAACTAAAACATTGTTGAGGATTTGGCTCAAGCAGTGTGTGCTATGTCTGCGTTAGAAGTTCTACAACACTGCCCCAGTCAATGTAGAACGCTCTTGGTTTCTATTAGCACTGTTGATCCTGATTCATCCAACAATATCATGTTTAACCTGGAAAATTATACATCTAGACTCTCCCACCAACTTGCTTTCCAAATTGATGTTGATGTTCAAAATCAACAAATTCACTGAACCATCTTGGATGAGGGAGCCTCTACTTGTGTCATGTCTTTAGTATGTTGGAAAATTTTAAAATCACCTGCACTTAGAAAATCCCCAACGATGTTACGCGCATTCGATGGGCGAGGTTTTCATCCCCATTGGAGTTTACAGTCCCTGCCCATCCATTTGGGCGGAAAAACCATCACTGTTGATGTCAAGGTGGTCAATGCTCCCCTCTATTACAACTTATTACTTGGAAGAAGTTGGTTTTATGCTATGACCATCATTGCCTCATCGGTGTTTCGATGTGTACAATTTCCTCATTAGGGAAAAATTGTGACTATCGATCAGTTAGATTTATGTACACCCGACGCTCGCACTCGTGCTACCAACAATATTCCATTCTTGGGAGATCACAAGATCATGTATGAAAGCATTGGTGTTGGCTTGCTAAAATATTCTATCCTTATGAGTACCTTCCCTACACCACTTCCACCGACTACACATCATATTTCCACCGTCGATATGATTTCGACCATGACTTATCAATATTTGGAATCATCTGACCCTTGGATTGTACCTAGTCCCTTGGAATTTGATGCACTAGGTGAAACCATCCCACTTAGTCCAGTCGAAACATCATACATTGTTGTCCAATTCGCTTCTCCCTCTTCAGATGACTAACATCTATTGGCACCCGACAGATACTCGATACCATCACAGTTAAATTCATTGTCATCTTCATTCGACTACATTTCCCCAATTTTTCCTTTTGACGAATCTATTAGGGAAATGTTGATCATTGACGAGATACCTCAGAATGATAACCATCATCGATCCTCTTTTCTTCCCCCTCTTGAAGAAATTCGAGAAGATATACACTCTATCTTCCCTTCTGATGTTGATTTTATGTTGTCTCCCATGACTTCAACTTCTGATGATTTGGATTCGGTAGTGTACATGGTGATCTCTTCAGTAGGGATATTGGATCCTGGTCTCCTTACCCCTGTCGCGACCCTCAACATGTGTTCCTTCCAGAATGATTTTCTTCCATCCAATGAAGATCTCTTGGAAGCCATGACTGAGTTTTTTCCCTTGACATGGTGTCCTTCTAGAGCGTTATTCTCTTGGAATCCATGATCAAGGAGAGTCCACGAGCATAACTTCTCTTCTCTATAGCAAGATTGTTAAAAAATGAAACATAGGTCATGATCACAGTTTCTCGTTTCTGTGGCAAGCTCGTTAAAAAATGAAACTAAGGTCACGAGAATAGTTTCTCTTCTCTGTGGAAAGCTCGTTAAAAAATGAAACAGAGGCCATGAGCACAGTTTCTCTTCTCTGTAGCAAGCTTGTGAAAAAATGAAACAAAATCTTTGAGCATAGTTTTCCTCTCTGTAACAAGCTCGTTGAAAAATGAAACAGAAATCTGGGGATTGAACCCAGAGCCATGAGCATAGTTATTTTCCTGTATCAAGCTTGTTAAAAAATGAAATAGTCACCTCTCTTGTCAAGTCGAGTCTTTCATTAGGTATCGTATTTGAACCTTCATTTCATCCACCCTTATCCTTTTTCTCCATCTAGTAGAGAAATTGGTGACAAACTCAAAGTCGGTGAATGAATTGAAGTTTGAGGGGCATGTCTCCAGCCTTTGATGATCATTTTGGAGTTAAGCCACGAGCTTTCAAGCTGGGGGCATACCGATCTTAGTCTTTGTTCTTTCTCATGCTTGTAAATACATGAGAATGCAACCGAGCAACCTTTTATCTCTTTTTTGGGCTTGCATGGATATACGAAAAAGGAACCCCTTGGAGTCATCTTTAAGCTCTTTCTAGACTCTGTAAACATGAAAATATTGTTGAGTGATCTTGCTTCCTTTCCCACTCGTTAAAAGGTTTGAAAGGGAATCTTTCGAGTGATAATTTATCTCTTTTTCGGACTCGCAAGACTAACATTACGAAAAAGGACAACATTGGAGTCATTTTTACATTGTTTTCAGACTCTCTAAATATGAAAACCACCGAGTTTACCTTCTGTGGACTCATTGAACATTCATACATTGAAGGGCCCATACAGGACCGAACCCTTACTTTTTCCAGTTCGTTAAACAAAGGAAGAGAGACTTACCGAAGGTTGAATTATATCGAGCATGTGTTACCCTCCTCAAGCTCGTTAAATTAAAAAGAGGTACTCATCTATCTGGATGGGGGAAAAATTGAAAGAAGCAAGCCAAGAAGTTTTTGAGAACACTACCGGTAAATCTTACGGTCGCCCTTGAACATGACACTTTGTCTTTGCATGCATTTTAATCTTCTGAACCTCTGCACTGAGCCAATCCTCTGAGTTTATTTTACTCCTTTGGTTCACCTGACGAAAGTCACAACATCCACTGCATCATCAAGTTTTGGTCCATGTCAAGTTTCTGTTGTTGTGCCTCAGTGTTCAAGGGAAGTATCTGCCTCGGGAGTCATCCATCACAAATATCCTATTTCAATACCCGTGTCAGTCCATGTTCATTTGATCTTCCAATTACATCTCTATGTCAGTTTCGTGTCGTTGATGGGGGATACATCAAGGCCCTCCTTCAACGAGTCTATTCCTTTCGACTTCAACACATTATCGAGGAACTAGACTTAGAAACCAGTTAGTACCTTGGGACCTGCATGCCTCAATGGCAAGCCTCCTCGTGTCCGACAGTGGGTTTACATCATTGACCCCTGATCAGGTGATTCCATGGATTTTCGAATTCATCTCATCTATTCACATTCGTTGGAATGTAATAGAGTACCTTGGGAATCATTGACATCAATGGTGATCTCCCTCGCACTTGTTAACGGTTTACCTCATTGACCGGTAATCAAGTGGTTTCTTCCATGTTTGACATCAGGAAATCTATTCACATGGTTAGATTCGTACTACATCAGGATCAATAAGAGGAACTTGGGTTGAGTTATCACTCTTATATATACTTTTCCCAGGTTGCGAAGGAGTTTTATTTTGAACTATGACACATATACTGTTACATAGATCCACTTTGTATTGGTTGTGGCTATGTCTTGTCATCTCATAGATCCACTATGTATTCTTCATGGATATGATTAGTTTAGGTCATAGGAGTATAGATCCACATTGTATCTTCAGTGGCTATACCATTTTGTCAATATAATTATGGATCCGCAGTGTATTTTATGGCATCCATACCTAAAAAGTCTTTATCACTCAAGCATAGGTATGCTTGCCTTGGGTTTGAAACATGTCATAATATTTTTTTGATGGTTGTGTGAAGCTTTTTCCAGCCTCTCTGCATCCATACCCCTGCTCAAAAAAGTATACAAAGTACTGCAATCATCATCGTCTTCTAACTTCGCAGTTTGGGGGGAAATCTGTTACACATCAAAATTACTCACTTCAATAGTGTCACAAGTGACGTCATTACAAGTGTTGTAAGTGTTGCATTTTGTCAACAAGTGTCGCATCTTGACCACAAGTGTCGCAAGTGTCAAAAACATCATACTTCCATCTTTCCTATGTCATTCCTCTAACGACATCATAAGGACACTTAAGACACCTCAAAGACTAGTTTTGAAGAAGAGAAATCAGTTGACAAGTAGTACAAGCCTTTTTCCACTAGAAAAACCACTCAAAAATGGATTTTGGAGGGTAGTTCTCCCCTACCCACTTTCAGGGAGTTCCAACACTTCCTGGGCCTCTTTGGGGGAGTGTTAAAATGCTCTGTGTACCCTTTTGGGGCAGAACTACCTTTTCTGAGTGGATTTTTGGTTTGTTGTGCTAAAAAAGGGAAGAATCCTGCAAGATACCAGATATATAAAATATGCAGAAAAGAAATGAAATGCTAGAAATGATAGAATAACAATAAAATATCCAACATAATCTTCACAATACACATAAATGATATACGAAATAGAAACAGAAATAGCACTTTGAATCAGATAGCAATGTTCACAGGCCTCTTCGAGGGGGCAACCTCTAGTCGAGCAACGCTCTGTTACAATAATATCCAAGCTAGGGTTCTCATACCCTCGACTCCTATTTATACTAAAAAG